>VWZZ01002533.1:129740-165817 GCA_013399095.1 Psophia crepitans | reverse complement strand
TGGCGCCTGGGGTTATTCCTCTCTATGTGCAGGGCCCTACACTTGCCCTTGTTGAATTTCATTTGATTCCTCTCCACCCAACTCTCTAGTCTGTCCAGATCTTGCTGTGTGGCAGCACAGCCTTCTGGTGTGTTGGACACTCCTCCCACTTTTGGATCATCAGCAAATTCGCTGATGGTAGACACTATCCCCTCATCCAGGTCATTACCACCACATACAACTGTCCTGACAATGATCAAGGTCAACATGTATTTTCTGAAGCTTCTAGATTCTCTTGGCCAGTTGAATCTTTCCAGCTTTTGGACAAAACTAACCTCAAATTGCACGAAGATAAGAATGTCTTTGTTCCTGGTGTGGCCAACAAGGAATTTAATAGCACTGGATAAGATAATTTGACCAGAAAATTCAAGTGGAGTGGAAGTACCTCCTTTCATTTCTCATCAAGGGAACAGCTGCTTTGCTATCACCGAGGGACGGTGGGAAGAGGGCTAAACTTCAACAAAAGCAGTGCTACCACAGGCTGCACCCTGAAAGGTTACAAGTGGCAGTGGAAGTAAAGATGTACTCCGATGGGAATCTGCAAAGCTGTCTCAGTAACGAAGCAGTATCTTCTAGCTGGAGGTGACCTATCTGCAGCTGCAAGGTGACAACGGCCACGGGACGCTCCACATAGCTGACTGAGGGACAGCAACTTTCTTAAAACTACTACGCAAATGTGTTTCTGTGTCCCAAACCAGAATATATTAGCACAAACAACAGTCCAGGAAAGAAGAAAAGATTTAAAAAAAACAGGAGATAACTGCCAAAGACATGCTGGCATACGTAAAAAATTGTGGAGGACTTAACCTACAAATAAGGCCATTTCTTGAACTTGACCAAACAATTTTCAGAAGTACAGCATTTTCAGAAACATTTAACCTCTTTTAAATGCTTCTTACAGCCTCTAATTCTGTATTAAATTTGGAAGTTCATAGATACCACCTTGAAGTACTAATTGCCATTCATCATCTGTCCTACCCTGAATTCAAAGTTCTTTGTTACCCCTACACCTTCTAAATCATAGTATTATTTACTGTTTCAATGACTCTTTAAATAAACTCAGTGTGATGGAGGTTGTTGGTAAATCTCAGGCAAGACCAAAAATAAGTTACTTGTGTAAAAAAAGCCTATTAAAATATATTGCCAAACTGGATGCCCTTCACAGACATTTCTGCAAAACTCATTCAGCAACCACAATGTATTCCATCTTATTTATAGCTAGGAGTCTGGGTCGTTTCAATAAATCTGTATCAATGTGGACACAAAAAAAGAACTTCCTCAGTAGCTGAAAGCTTGTTTCAACAGCAGCACAGTGCAAAAACTGGAGCGAGAAAGAAAGGTGACATAGTACTCATCCGCATTATGGCACAAAGATAGCTGAGTTAGCTGGAAATAGCGTGGTACTTTCATGCAGCATAAACGCAGCTATCCTCTGCGGCGGAGGCAACTACGGCGGGTCTGAATTCAGGGCCTCCACACCACAACCACTATCACACAGTGCAAAAGCGGGAGATGGTCATACAAGGGCATAACGCAGCGTGCAGCTAACACAAAAAAACCCCAACTCCATGCCCTTCTTGACCAAGGGGAAGATAAGCATCAAGGAAACTTCATCCCCAGGGGTTTTAATCCTTGGGTTTTCACAACAGAACTGCAGCAGAGGGGAAATACTACTAGAGAAACTTAGGGACCAGCCGAGAAACACCAAGTCAGACTAAAGAAGTGACTGATGTAAGAAGAAAAGAAATAATTCCCAGACTCAACTCACTGTGAGGAAATGGTGGGAGCCGAGAACAGCACCCAGTACACGGTCTTGCTACACTCAGCTTATTTCTGCCGAGTGTCCCTGCAGTGAATCTGGATTTATGGTCAATGCACATCACAAAATGACTCAAGAGTAAAGCTAAACCACTCTGAGGAAACAAACCTTTTCAACAGACTCAAAAGGCAAGTCTCATAATGATGCCTCCAGTTAGAGATGCTTTGCACCTTTTTTTTTGTGTGTGTGGTGCTTACTGCTCTTAACAGACGGGTTGAAATTTCCCCAAAAAATCCCAGAGCCGTTTGACCTGGAAGAAGTTAATTAGATATTTTCCTTGAGTATTTTGTTTCAGAGAGCAAACCCAGTGTTCTGGGACTTTCCAATGAGTTTTGAGACAAGCCTGTCAAGAGTCAAAAAATTACCAGATAAAGAGATAAGTTCTCACACCTTTGTGTTTTGAAGAATCTGAAATTTAGGAATTGCCCTTTTTTTCTAGGAAGTGCCTTTTGACATGCTGAGGAAAATCAGGCTACAGCTTAGCCTAATTATGAACTTCTGAAACATATGTCATTTGTACAGAAAACTGAAGTTTGAAAAGCAATCAACTCATTATCAAAACAGAGCTTTCAAACAAAAAAAAAGATTACTGGATTAAACTGAACCTTCCCTACCATTTCCATCAGCTAGAAAAGCATCTGAAAATGAAAATGTAAGCCTCATTGCTTTGTCCTCTACACTCCTCTGTTGCTCCCTAAGTAGGATGAAAAAGAAATACTCCTGCAGTAAAAGGGCCGGCTATGAGGAAAGTAAGACACTAGATTTTGAAGACGGTAAGGCAGAGAGACACAGGTTGTGACCAAGGGGAAGGGCAGAAAGGACCGACTGAGTGACCAGAACAAAAGAGGCTCTGCAGTCTCATCTATTCCAATTCAAGAAGCACAGAAAATGTTGCTTTTTTTTCCCCACTGCTGTCGTACATTGATTCCTCACTCTGGACTACTCTAAAAGGAGAAAAGCATGTTTAAATCCTGATTCTCTTTTCATACAGTAGAGATGGCACCTGGCCAAAATTATTCTTTACTTTTTCCAAATGGTTTGGGTTTGTGCTTGTTGTTTTTTTTTTTGCTATAACTCAATTAAAAGAAGCTATGAGAAAGTAGTGTACTAGAGCGCACAGACTCACACACTCATGCAGAACTTTGTCTCTTCCCAATTATTTACAAATTACCCTTAAAATTTATTTCAATGCAATCTCCCAAGACATTCCAAATGACAAACAACAAGCAAAATTTTATTGCCCTAAATGAAGGAAAAGGGGGGAAGTAACAACAATCCAGACATATTCGATACACACTTCATCAAAATTTCAGAGAACACCTATGTTGAATGCAGAAAACCAAAACCACCTCTGACACTTTCCATCTTTGGAAGACATTTCTGACATTTCCATCTTTTTAAAGATGTAGTCCACTTTCCCTTGGATTGGGAATGCATGATTGGATGTGCTGCATGATTCATCCACCACTGGCAGGACACGGGAAACGGGGTGCACCCACTGAAGGCGTCAGGTGGAGAACTTAGCACAGGCACAGAGGCAGTGGTCCCACCTGTCACCCTCAAGAACAGTTACACCTCGTGTCATCTAAGTAGAAGCAGTTTAAAAGGGGTATTAAATAAGTTCATGAAGGCCAGGTCTGTCAGCACCTACCAAAAGGGCCATCCAGATGCGATGCCTGCTCAGAATGCGTTCCAGCCACTGTGTGTTCACACGCGGAGGGATGGCGTGCGGGCTGCCTTCCCACACCTCTGCGGCTGCTGCCCACTGTCAGAGCCAGGGTACTTTGTTCAATGCATCTTTAAGAATTGCTACTTTGCATTCAACTAAAACCTTCACAGTCCAGAGGACGTGTGCTTAAACTTGACGTGCCAAGTGAAGAATTATCAGGACTAGAGAGTTAGCCAAATTCCAGTTAAAACCAAGACATTCAGTTCTCACTTCAGAGGTATTACATCCAGCCCTCAACCTCCCTGACATACTGCTGCATCAGTTTCCATTTGGGGCATACTTCAAATGTTTTTACAGGGTCAGCCATAACAACTAGAGATTATTAAAGAAAACTAAAAAAAAAAAGAGAGAGGCTTGCCCCTGTCCACTAAAACATTAAACCAGTGATTTAGACCCTCTGGAAGAAAACAACAAACCTATACCCAGCAACAAACAATTTCTAATATTTTTTCTTGGACTTTTAGTACTACAAGAACTGCAGCATCCAAGTTCATTGCAAGGAAGGTTACATCACCTTTATGCTCACGCTCAAAAATAGCTTTTGAATATACACATTCAGAAGCAGGAAGTTAATTCAACTTAGGATAACTTTCTGTCTTGTTTAAAGGAAGTATTTTTAGAAATACTCTTTAGTAAAATTCTAAATACATTCAGCTTGCAATTATCCCAGAGATCTGAGAGAGTACTAAGGTGACCTGAATAAAGGACAATAGATATTATGGTATCTTACATAAATTAGGGTGTAAGTATGTTCACCTTTGGAAAAACTTGAAAGCAGATTTCTATAAAAAGCAGGGACAGATTTAAACATGACTATGGAAAGGGGCTCTAGTGAGCAGACTGTACTCTGCATCACACAACACTGACACAGCAGTGATGCTGGAGAAGGTCATTCCCAGTTGAACTGCCACCCAGGGGATCCGGGCAAGGATATCCGAAAGCTTACTGTAAAAGCCGAAAAGCTGCCCAAATCAGTCAAAGCAAACCAAGACAAAATAACGCAATATCGTGATAAAATGTGATCAATTTATTTGGTATCGGAGGAGTGTTAAAATATTTCTGGAGATTTCAGACTTGCAATTAACCGCAAACCAAAAGCAAAATGTAACTTCTGTCTCCATTAACTTAGGTCTTGAGACAAAGAACTGCTGAGGAGAAAAGTTTTAATAGTACCCCATCCGAAGTGTCAATGAGATTTGCTACTATTTCCAGAGTGTTGCTCTATTCAACTATTACCAGTATGCTTTGAGTGAAAAAAGCTGACATTTCTTTGTCAGAGAGTTAAATACAATATACAATAATGTTTCAGGAAACCTGAGATATAGAAACAGAGTGATTTTTCATTTGTTGTCATTATTTGGGGGGAAAAAAAAAAAAATCAAGTAGAGTTTACCAGCACCTTAACATTAGAGTGCAGAAGATGACCCAGCCATCAAATACATTCTGCATAATTATATTCAGCCACAGGACATTTGTAAAAAACTTCAAAGTGCTAAGATATGGAATGAGCACCAAACTTTTCAGAAGAAAACTGTCTTGCGTTTAGATGAGTTGCCCAGCTGTGTGAGATGCACATAAAAAAAGAATTGCTACTAATTTCCCAGATCCTGAAACATGATGCTACCAATTTGCAAATACTTGGGGTTTTTTTAATATTTTGCTTCAATATATGAGTAGAAAGGTTTATTTCCTACCTGTAATGTACGTGTGTAACCGTTGGTTGTCGGTAGCCAAGAATCCAAGTTTGGATATCTATAGGTTCACCTTTGGGATACGCAATGGTTGTATCTATCACCCACTGGAGGCCTTTTGATTTGCTCTCTAGGAACAAAAAGAAATGTGGTATTAAAAGTAATCAGAAAGTGCATGTCACTTATTTGATAGTTACTCCATTTTTATACCACTTCATGAGGTATGAGGCACAAACAAAATAAGGCAGCCAAAAAAATCACATCCAGATTTCATTACTGAGCGTAGAAATACTCTTAAAAACTTCAGCTAGACCAAGATTTTACTTTCACAGTTGGTTGGGGTTTTTGTTCTTAAATATTGTGGTACACAGAACAGAACAAGTTCACTCACTGCATATGAGTACAATCACGTAACGCTGGCTGAAACGTTAGGTGCTTCCCCCCGTTCACCAAAAGGAAAACTTCAAAAACAAACTTCCAACTTGCTTGGTCTGTGCTTTAAGCACATTTACAACTGGGCCTTCAAAAGAGCTCGCAGTTGCAGCTCACTGATGAGGCAACAGCCAGGGAGATCCCTCAAAGGTTCTTACAAGTCTAAGCTACGGGATAAAGAGGAAATACACCAGTCTTTGTAATAAAGACAAGCAAGCAACAAACGGAAGACTTTTCCCAACAGAGAGGAGATTGCATCCACAAGGTCCCAGAAGGACTGATATCAGTACGTGTTCATATGCTGCTCAGCATATTTAGAAACTGAAAAAAGGATCAAAGGAGGTGAAAATATGGGCTATGAAGATTATTCAGGAGAGTCAAATTTAAATCTGAACATAGTTTACCAGTAATAGTCAAGGTCAGGTACCAACCCAGCCATGACCTCTCCCTGGCACGTCTTGAATTCACAGGTTTGCAAAAGAGGCAGAGCAGCATATCTGGAAAGCAAACCAGGAAGGAGGGGCACGTTGCCAAGATGGCACTTGGCGTTTAGCTTGGCAGTTTTATAGCTGCTCCGTGGGTACTGGAGCTGCCTTGTATCTGAGGTCATGTTACGTTCAGGCTAGTATAGTAATAGACTTAATTAATGGTTAACACACTAGTATAGTAATATGCTTACATCATATCCAGCAATATCTTAAACCATCTAAAAAGTCAACTAGTAAAACTAGCCACCTGTTGGCAGAAGCACGTTAAGAGGTGCTAGGTCTTAGTATAAAGTACAAGGTTCTTCAAGCCTGCAGCTGAGATAGCTAGGAAAGAAATATGATAGAGGTTGACAAAAACACTGTTGGCATGAAGAACGTGCACAGGGATGGACTGTTCCTCATCCTTCTCAATACAAGAACAGACATATTCAAAATGAAGCCAAGAGGAAAAGTTTTCACAGCAAACAGAGAAATGATTTTTCATGCAGAAGGGAATAAAACTGTGGGGAACCCTTTGCCAAAGGATGTCAAGGATGACGAGAGCTGGGTTCAAGAGGAAACTGGACAAATACATGGAAGAAATCTGTTGGAGAGTTAACTAAATAAGCAGAAACGCTCATCTGGCCTGCGAAGCCTACCACACTGGAAACAGACGCTGGGAGAGTTTGGGGAAAAGGTATGATGCACATTTGCTGTGTTCACACTCTTCCTCTGATATCCACTTGGAGCCATGGGACAAGATGTTGGGCTCTTACCCAGACTCTCAACTCAAATTTTACACAAGAGCTACCACGCACATGAAGAAATCTGTGAAACACAGTCTGAGGCCCACTCTAAAAGCCACAGTCACTAACACCAACTAGAACACATATGCAAGGACTGACTGACAAGTTTCTACCTGCACTTAATTAAGTATGAGAAAACAATTGCAGTAACACTATCGTATATATCTATCAATTATTTTAACAAGCAGCTAGTGTTTTTATGGTGCCTACTCAACAATGGAGTTGCACTGCTTTGTTACAAACGCACGTAGACTACCTGAAATAAGGCCAGACAGTACTTCTTAATATTTAGATTATGAGTTATTAGTAGCATGCAATGTGCTATTCCAAAATTTGACTAAGTGCAAGCTATGCAGGTCAAGCTGAAACACCCAGTGTAACCTTCTGGAAATACAGTACTTTAAAACCCTGACAGACATGTGAAATGAGAACACGAGGTCCCATTAGAGGCTCCAGGCTTGCTAGCATCGTGCCAGAGTGCTTGTCAAGTCTCTCTTAAGAAAAGCACTAAGTACAGAGTCCTTCATTTTAAAAGTAGCAATGTATTAGAGAAAAGCCAATATGAAATTAATAGCAAATCCACAGAAGCATTCATTTAGAAATGGATTTCAGAACAAAGCCATTCAATTTATTATTTTCCCAGATGCAAAGTAAGAATGGATAAAGACAAGTAAATTGTCTAAGTGAGTAAGCAACGAAGATCATTAATCGCAATTAAAAAGTGCCAGATGAATATGGGCACATTAACTTGTTATTTACAGTAAAACGTTTTAAAATAATGTATTAAATATTTAGCTAGTATTTTCAACTGTTCTTTCAGTGGATAATGATTCAAACTTTATTACAGGAAGACTCCTGCAGTTCTTCTGTGCTGATTTCCTACCTTCTGCTTTTGAAGAGCAGAGCTGCTGGATTCCTCAGACCAGCTCTAAACTCACCTCTAGCCTCTTCCAGGGCAGGCTGGGGGAAAAAAACTGACTCTGACAGTTCACCAACAGCCCCAGGTCAGAGAAACGATAGAGGAAAAAAAAAAAAATCCTGAAGGTAACATCAGCCACCATAGACTCTCCTTTAGATCAAGGTGGTCTTAGCACAGCTACCTCCACGTGCAATTGCCAAGATGCGCTATCAAATCACAGTCACGGGCGTATTTCTGCATTCTCTAGTTTGAAATAAGCCTTACATAATCATCCAAGATCTCACACTGCCAAAAAGCCCTAGAGTCACCAAGGATTTCAGAAAATTCATTTTTAAATAAATCTTGTTGTCCTTTTTGGGGAGGTTATACTGTGTTTTGCCCTGCTCACAAGCATACTTATTCTAAAGTCAAAGCTCTAACAGATCCTGAAACCGAAAAAGAAACAGACGACTGCACTCAGTACGTCCGAGGATGGGGCTTTCCAGCCTAAGCAGGCCTTCGAACATGAAGAAACCCTGTTATTTTTTAAACAGAGCTTTTAAACAGAGTTCACTACCAGGAACTCGGAACAGAAAGACTGTTGCATTAGTTATAATACAGTGCGAACCTCAGGCCTGGTATTTGTAGCTGAAAAAAAGGGAGTTGCATACACTCGTTCAAGAACTTGCCCTGCCGAGTTTGGCGATGGCCGTAGATGTTTCTGACAGCCAAACCCTTCTGAATTTTCTACCTACCATTAAAAGACACTCTCATCCTTCATTTCTAGTTCTTGCTGAAAGATTGAGCAGCCTGGCTGCCACCGACTTCAGTAGAAGAAACTGCTACAGAGGCCAAATTTAAGCCAATCTCTGTGAGGACTCATCTTTCCTTTGTGGTGTCAGCCTGCTTTGCCTCTTTCAGTACAGGTGGAAGATTCCGATTTCTCAAACTGCCAACAGTCAGATTCTTTGTAAGTAGTACATAAAGGTTCAAAACAGGCCTGCAGGCATCTATCCTACAGTTGCAAACCATGTAGTAATAACGTACCTTTGTATGAATGGTACATACTTGCCTTAAGAGTGCCAAGACAAGACTGAACAATCACATGTAACAGTAGCTTTCTGGCCTAGACCATAAAAACCAAAACAAAACAAAAAATCCCCTCCAAAACCTCTGTCTCTTGTTTTTGTTTGTTTTTATTTTCATTGGGGTTTTTGTTTGTTCTGGGTTTGGTTTGTTGTGGTTTTGGGGGGTTTTTGGGATGTGGGTTTGTTCGGGATTTTTTTTTTTTTGTTAAATCACCAGCAGATGAAAATCTTCAAATCTTCATTATTTTTTTTCTGTTTTTTTGCTCTAGCTGTGGATTCAGTGACATTAAGTTGCTTCATACTTAGTTATCAAGCGTAGTCAAGACATTCAATGCTCTGTCATCCTCTGTGGTCCTCTCACAGCAGATACTTGATTGTCTACAATCACAAATTCAGTGGGATTCAGAGCTTCTCTTCATCCCCCTCTATGTCCGCCCTGAGGTTATTCCCTCTAAGCACCAGAAGCCAGATTTGACTATGCACAGGACTCTTCAAACTCGCCAGCAGACTGTCAGCGTTTACCACTGAGGAAAAACAGCAAGTTATAAAGACAGGTTTTCAGCAGGAAACCTTGCCTCCAGCCGAGCTCTGGATGGTGTGATACTGCCAGATAGCATCCGGAGTGGAAAAGAACGCACCGGCCAGGCGTGAACCTGAGGACTGCAGCTTCCACTTGAAAAAGAAAACATTTACTAGTGTTCACTAGTGTTCAGGTGTGGTTTCCTGAACACTTACATCACTTTAAATGCAGCCAAAGGAGACTGTTGCCTCCCACTGCATAGCAATGTGTTCTTGTAACTTGCCGCTTCTCCTCTACTTGTCCTTGTGTGATCAACCGGACTGCTGACCATAAAATTAACTTTTCCCAAAGATTAGCTCTCAGACTGAGTATCTTACTCACCATCCCAAGATCTTTCTGCAACAAATCACCTGGAACAAAACAAAAAGCCCCTTTCCAGGACAAAATAAAAGCCTCCCCACATTATTCAAGTCACGTTCCTCATACAAGAGTGAATCAAAAAGTTTGATTAAAAAAATCAATTACGAAGTCCAGTGTCCAACTCCGCAGAAGGGAAAATTAAATTTCTCTGAGAAAAATCATCAGAACTAACTGTACTGTGCTGCATTTGAAAACAGTAAGATAAGATTTCAGTACGGTTCTAACCAAGCTCATAACCACCTCTTATCAGACAAAAAATTGCCGCATAGTAAAATAAAGCAGAATTAAAAACACACTTAGAGAGCAAAGTGGATCAAAAATAAGCTCTGGAATGCATATCTTCAGTGAACAATTGCTCCAAATTCCTTTGAATTGCCACCTGTTTAAACACTTAGAACATTTTGCTAGCTCTAAAACTCACAAGAAGATCAATTCTTATTAACCGAAGAAACACTGTACTTACTACTATGTCAGAGACGAAGCATTCCCTTAAAAAAATTAAACAAAAAAACCCCATAAAATAGCTCCACATACACCACTCCCTACAGGTTTAAGGTGATGATGGCTATGCATCAAGTACTTCTATGCTGCCCGTATTTCTATTCTGCACTAAAACCTCCTCCTGGAGCGCAGGCGCTGGCAGCAGCGCTCTGTTCGGGGGGCACAACACATCTGCCCAGATGGATGCTTTCATCAGATGCCACAACTACTCCATCTTTTCAGGGACAGGCACCATTTAACTACATTGTCTGTACTTTCTGGCTTCAAAAGCACTCAAGCTATCAAGTCATAGTACTACCTTTCCTACATGTTTTTCTATCCCTATATTTGTTTAGGAATAAAATTGTAAAATTCTGTTAAAATCAAACAAGTGTTTCAAAAGGCAGCAAAAGCAACAACTGTTTTAGTCATTTAGTTTAGTATTTACCAGCAGTAAGTTAAATTTCACCCCAATGAAGGCTAGTACTTGGGACTATAAATATGAAAAAGGCTTGGAAAACTGTTAGGAGGAGGAAATTAAGAAAATAGAGGCTGCTTGCCTTAGAAAAGCTACCAACAAAGAACTGATCAGTTTAAGTCCAAGAAAAATCAAATAGCATTGATCATCTAGCTCAGGAACATTTGTTCTTCCTGTCACTTTATAGAGGAAGAACCAGGTAATAAACTACGGGAAATTATAACTAGTGCAAAAATAAACCAAAAAGGGGACTGAATATTAAGAAAACTAAAATCATAATTACGGCTAATGAAATTTTGGGGAGGCTACTGAACCACACACTTCACAGCATAAACCCATCTCTACCAAACAGATGACAGAAATCATGTTATAGACCTTACAGAAGAAGGACAGATGATGTAGCATTTAGCTGCTGCACAGTTCCTGAACTACTATTTGAAGGCTGTAACTCCAGTGACGTTTGATGTATAAAAGCAAGCAAGTGGGTGACATGACGAAAAAACTGTATGCAACTTGGTTTGCATCAAATTAGGGTGCAGTGTAACAGTACATTAAGAAGGAATCACCTTTAATAAAAGTGGTTTTTGTTATCTTTTCTCCTTTAACCTAGTGTTATACACCATTCCGGTTGAGAAAGTAGAATAGTATAAAATCTACAGTGGTATAAAAGCTACAAGGGTAATTTTAAAGGAATTAAGTACTAATAAAATGACAGCACTCGAGAACACTTCAACTGTGTATCATGACTCATCATAACACTGCTACCCAGGAAACTCAACAGGAAGGGGGCATAATTTTTGAGGAAGAGGAGTTACCCTTAATTTAAAAACCAATTTAACTACAATTGGGTGGGACAGGGAGGTGAACCCTATCATTACCAGTAGTGCTTGGTGGTAAATAAAGATTGAGAGAATAATAAATAACAAAAGCTTATAAAAGCTTTTATTATTTATTATTTTATAAAATAAAATAAGTTTATTTTATAGAATAAAATAATAAAAGCTTACAAAAGCTTTTACTATTTATAACAGGAGACGAAAGCTTACTATAATAAGCTGAATAATTTGGTAACCCAGGACACAAGGAACATTGTTAAGTAAGACAGCACAGAGCACAAGAAGCAGCGTTGCAGAGCAAAAATATTTTCAGTGAACCATGAAGCTCAAGTGTGATGATGCTACTGAGGCACAAGCTCCTTCATAAGCAAAGGAGTACAAAATGTTTAGATGTAATGTCTATGCAAGACACTGGCAAAACCTTTACTGTATGGACTACACTTAGTTCTAGCACCACAACTCAATGATAGTAACCCAAAAAGGATACAGGCAAGTTTGATTTCACTGAGCCAGGTTTTTTCATATGGTTAAAAAAGGGAAAGATAAAATAGATAAAAAGTATAGATACTAACTTGTTAGACTTGTAACTTTATAATGTAACCTTATCAATTTACATAATTATATTACAGTCAACTCACAATTCTTCAAAAATTTTCCAAAGCAGCAAGAGTACAGTAAAAGCACTTGGAAGTCAGAAGATGAGAGGAAGGGTCTTTTATAGAAGATATAGATCAAGAATTAACCTTTTGAGCATCTCTGAAAGGGAAGTTTTACCATGCTAGAAATACTTTTTTGAGCTTAGGAGACAGAAGAGAGGACTTAAAATACCTCAGCTTCATTATTTATCAAATATAGCTCTTTCCTAGCATATAAAACTCACTTTCACTTCTCTCTTTCATTCCTTTTACTAGGTTTTCATGTCAATTACACTGGAAGAATCATAGCTAAACTCCATACATTTATTTCCTATTTTTGTCCACTTCTATTTCCTTCTCTTTTTGACTCAGATGGACAGATGTTCCACTGTATTTCTGAGACAACGCCTTTATTTTAGTACCCAGTTAAGTCAACTACTATCAAACACTCATTCCTCCAGAGTCTGAATCATGCTACTCAAGGTGGGGGGGGGAAAGCCAGGTTTGATGTTTAAACAAAGTTGATAGCAATCTAAGAGTATGAAAACATAAATTGGTATTTGACTAGTGCTTTTGGCCCCCTTCCAGAACTACAAGGACTGTAATTCATTTGGGGATCTTCTTTCTTTTCGTATCTTTTTGCCTTTGAGATGGAAAGAAGTAGAACAGGAACAGGCCAAACTTTTCTCCTTAAAAAACCCCAAACTTTTAACAAGGACTGGGGTATTTTCTTTCTCTCTTTTAAACCTAAAAATTCTAAGACAACAAGGGCTTTCTTCATCCTTTATCTTCTGAATGTATCCTGAAAGGAAATATTCTGATGCATTCCACAGCTTGATTTTCAGTTAATTTAAAATCTTCCCTCCACTCCTAGAAGACCATCATCTCCATTCACTTCCTACGTTGACAAGATTTAACTTCAAAACTAAGAATCTGGAAGCAATTTCTGTATGAAGGTTCCTGCTAATGCTGCAATTTGAACTTCAGGCAGAAAAAAACAACCAGTCTCATCTGCATATGGGGTTTCATTAGTATAATAGTAAATTAGTATATTAGTATAATAGTAAATTAGTATAATAATCTGGCTATGGAAGTACCAGCACCACCCATCCACATGAAACCACCACAAACCCTCAATCCATTGTTTCTATAATAAGTAACAGAAATCCACAACAAGATTAAGAAAGATCTAACCCCACTCTTGAATGTGCCAAGAAGTTAATTTTAAAAATTGAGACACTAGAAGCACCAAGTTCCGTAAGTACAGGGATTCTTTATATTCCAGCTACACCCTACAGCCCAGGCGTCCCAGAACAATAATGCTGCAAGAATATTCTTAGTCCCTCATAACTCTTGTAACATAAGACAGCCAAAACAATCCCTCAAATCTAGTCATCAGTGACAGCTAACTCCAGCAACAAAGGGGACAGTCATCATAAAATCTGTAGAGAATACAAGCACTTGAACTCAACAGAAAATAGTTCAAGAGGCATAAAGTATAGAGTACAGGATATGCAAAGAAACTTTCAAAGCCATGAATAAATACATGAACATAGTTCGCATATTCCAGAAATACTTTTACTATAGTTCCATACCACCATAAACCAGCACAAACCATCAGTCTTGTTGGAAGGAGCAGCCCACCTTCTTGCTCACTCGGTGCTCATTCCAGTATCTGCTTTACCCATCATGTGTGCCAAGCCCAGCATTCACGCAGTCACACCACAGACTACACCAAATTAAAATTAAGGTCACCTTTTTTTTGTTTTTGTCTCAACATCAAAAATAAAGTCAGTGCAACTAGAAGTAAGCATGAAAACATTTATATAAATACCATGGTCCATTACAGATGTATCTGACATTTAAAGAGACCAACGGTCCTGGTTTCAGCTGGGATACAACTAATTTTCTTCATAGTAACTGGCATAGTGCTGCGGTCTGGATTTAGTATGAGAATAATGTTGATAACATACTGATGTTTTAGTTGTTGCTAAGTAGGGCTTACACTAACTTAAGGACTTTTCAGTTTCTCATGCCCTGCCAGTGAGAAGGCTGAAAGTGCACAAGAAGCTGGGAGGGGACACAGCCAGGACAGCTGACCCAAACTGGCCAAAGGGATATTCCACACCACATGATGTCATGCTCAGTATATAAACTAGGAGGAGTTGGCCAGAGGGAATGATCGCTGCTCAGGGACTGGCTGGGCATCAGTCAGCAGCTGGTGAGCAATTGTTTTTCATTTGCATCACTTCTTTTTCTTGGGTTTTCTTTCTTTCTCTGTTATTTTCCTTTTCATTATTATTATTATTAACTACATTTTATTTCAATTATTAAACTGTCCTTATCTCAACCCATGAATTTTCTCACTTTTACTCTTCTTGATTCTCTCCCCCATCCCACCAGGGTGGACAGAGTGAGCGAGTGGCTGTGTGCTGCTTAGCTGCCAGACAGATTCAACCACAACATCAGTTCAACACAATGTTTTGCTTAACTCAAATCTTGGACGTTGAATTTGCTTTTTATCCACAAGACTGAAGTGGTCTTTACCTTTTATCACAGCATCTCTACCTGCTGGATTTCCATTTTCTTGCGGCGCTACAAGCGTTTTCAGAATTACTTGGGTTGCCCCAAGTCTCGGCAGGGTGACGTGTTTAAGAAATGGCAAATTATTTTTCTTGGCAAATGCCTGACTTGTTTCTCTCCTTTTCCTAAGAAAGCCACCCTCTGGAAATAAAACAATCCATTTCCGATTGCGGCTCCTGTAATATTTTTCTAGATGCTCCTTGAGTAACACAAGCTGCTGGTCACGGTGTGCTCTTCCCTAAAATAAATAACAAAACATTACCTAAAGAAAATTAATGCTTCAAAGAGGTAACATTAGACAGACAATTACTACATTTCTAAGATTTTTCTCTTTTCAGAGATACAAATAAGCCCCTAAGACAAAGAAAAACAATGCTCTTTCTCAAGAGTAGCTACTGGTGGCTGAATTAATGCCACTTTACAGAAAAGCTGAAGGAAAAAAAAAAAAAGAAAAAGCACCCCGAAATTGAGGACAAAGCTCCTGATTTGATGACTTCTCTGCAAAAGTGTCCAGACTGTAACTGGGAACTTCACATAACAGGAGGATATAGTTACAGAATTCCCTAGTTGATACTAGGTCCCAAGTTGAATTTGCTAAACTGAATTCTGCAAACACAGTCCAGGGGTCAAGTTATGATTTTGAGGTCTGTGTATCACCAGTAATTTCTGCAAGCCAAACAGTATCTTTGCTTACATTATCTTTTACACACCTCTCCCCCCAACCCCTGTTAGAACACAGAGGTACCACAGACAGACCTCAAGACCAGGCCTGAGTTGAGTTACCATAGCAAAACCACAAATTTCACCCAAATCTACACTGCTCGAATGACTCATTCATTTCTCCTCTTTGATGTATTATCACAACTTCTTCACTTAAGACAGTAAGATATGTCCTTAATTACTGCAGAAGTATCATCAATATCTTCAGTAACAATCTCTTCCATCTCTGTACACAGCAAGAGTAAGCTACCCAAATTTTCACAGGAATGAATTTACATTAATTAGCATTTTTGAGTGCTCCAAAGACTTTGTTAAATCACTCAGACTCAGGAGTCCAAAATTTAAGCTCTCCTCATCAGAGGTGACTTCAATTCTCTGAAACATCAACAAAACTGACACAAATCTTCCACTGTTCGGTGATTGGTTGGGTTTCTTTTGGCAGGGGAGGAAGAGGGACAGAGTGGGATTGAGTGGAAGGCATCAAGAAACAATATTTTTACTGAAGACAAGTTTTGTGAAAGTGTTTCTCCCAGATTTTGAAGTCTCATGACTGCAATTACTTTCAACTTACCTCATGAAAGGCAAGGAAAAAGCTCAGCCTGCTCATGTTAATGCAATTAAAGACCAACATAAAAGTTCCTCAGTTGAAAGCACTGGTTTAACAGGGTAGTTATGAAAAGAGCAGTGAACAATAAACTTTTCACACATTAGATATTAGAACTCTCCAAAACCTAAACAAACCTAACGAATGTGGCTGGTAGATAAATTGCCGTTTAGCAAACACAATGAGGTTTAAGATGCTGCTGCCATACAATGAAAAAAAAAAATAATAAAAATCTACTGGACTAATGGGAAAGAGAGGAGTGTTTAAAAGCAACCGTGACTAATGGAATACTGAAGAGTCCTGGAGATAAAAGGCAGTTAATATATGTAGAAAGAAGAGAAAATCAGTCATACAGAAGCAGCTCCTTAATGCAACCAATTCTTGAAGACCATGGCTAGCTGATCACCATGACATGAAACAGGTTCAGCCTTCTTTCCTTTAGAGGAACGAGATCAGGTAGCAGCAGACTGCTGACAAATTCTTTAGGATGCCATGAACTTTGCATCACCGATATGGCAAGTTACTGACAGTCTTGCTTTCGAGTAAACTTTTCAATGGGAGAAAACACTAGTGAACTTCTAGTAGACCTCAGAAGCATTGCTAAAACTGCTCAGGAAAATGAAGCTAGTGCACATTTTAAAGACATGGGCTGTATTGTACCATCACCAAATTACATTATTTTACAGGGGAAGAAAAAAAAAATATTACTGGGGCTTTTCTGTAGCTAGGCAAAGGATCATTATTCACTCACCTTAAGTGCTTTTGCTACACCCAAAGGCTAACTAAGAGCCAAGAAACATTTTATTTTCAGTTGGTTTCTATTTAGACTCATGATGACATTTTATTTGTGATGTTGCATATCTCAGCCACTTCACAAAAATGAGGAAAAGCTTTAGTTTCCGCAGCTCAGTAACGGTTTGGTTTTGTAACTGGAATTGCAACACCACATTGAGAAATCACAAGTAACAAGCTGACAGCCATGTGTACCTCAAAATGTGTATCTCATGAACTTTAACTACTGAAGTAGATTTGTATTTTATAAAGTGTGAAACCCAGTTCCCTTCCATACTCTCACAGTACACAGTTGTTTATCTCTAGAGACCTTTATTTTATTACCTAATTTTGCCTCAGGTTTTCTAATCATTCCTCTAGTCTTAGTGAGAAATCTCACTTCCACTGTATATAGCTGTGATTAAGTATTTCTTTATTTCATTCTGAGTAAATTAGCTTCTCCTTCTCTGTAAAGTGAAAATTCATTAAGTCTCTCCGTCTGCCCAAACAATTTAAGTTCAAACAAATAAAAAAAAGGAGAGGAAAGAAACATGTATGCTGGATGTCACAGTTCACATATCTGGCAACAGGTTAATGCTTATCATTGTACTTCTAAGTCTCTACATTTAGAGTGCAGTTTGATCAACAACTACTGAATACCACCACCACCAAAACAAAAAAAACCTCCCAAATTTTAATAAATAACCTGAGGTTTTCACTCCTTAACATTTGAGATGCTGAGCTCAACACACATTCTTTCCTAATGCTCAAATGGTAATTATCTTCAAGTATCAGTTAATTACCATTTATGCAGGTCTATCACCACCTTAAACTGCTCTGCTACCATGTCACCATGAAAAAGGATGGTCCTGCCTTTCCTTATCTGAAACTTTGAGAGTGAGAACAGTGACCTAACCAGACTCACTGCACAGCTTCAAGGTCACTAAGGAAGGAAGAGAGGCACCAACAAGAGGCAGTCAGAAGTAGAAAGACACAAAGCACTGCCCACGTACTTTTCTTGTACGCCTCTCATAAAAGGCTCCCATCATAATTGGGTTATGTAAACATCTGCCTCTAAGCACATAATAAAATAAGCTTGGAAAAAAAGCAGTTTCAGAACAAACCTCTACCCAAATACATACATTACAGTATAGTTATTTCATCCTGCAAACCATTCAGAAGGCAATGTGTAAGTCCCGTAACACCACAATGTTCAAAATACAAGGATAAATCAAAGCACTATGTGTTCCTATTTACCTGTCTTATAAAGAAGTCTCCGTGGATCAGAGACACAATGCCAAAGTTTGTATACTTAAAAATATGATCCATCAGCCACATCATCTGACGGACAACCTGAAAAGTGAAAAAAAAACCAAAAAAAGTTTAATAAATATAAAGTGCAGAGAATTATGTATATACTGTCACATTCTTGTCACTCTTGCAACAGCAATAAAACTAGCAAATATATAGAATAAAGTCCTTTACGCCCCAAAGTATAAAGCAGCACAGGTATTACACTTCTCCCTCAAGAGAAAGATTAAATAGCTGCCTTTTTGTAACATAATATACAGTTCTACACTATTAGCCATACGCTAGAAAAATTTCTACTTCGTCTTTTCACATAGGCAGCTCAATGCTTCTTCTTGACATACCACCATAACTTGAAGCCAGTTGCAAACTAAAACCATTTGCAGCATTTGTTAATGTACACAAAACAATACAGATCTGTATTTGAAATCTCCAGCTGTTCTATGCCTACTGCAAAAACATGTTTCCATATTTTTCTTGTACTTGGCCGTTTTGGGGATGAGATCATGTTGTTCTCATGCCTCTGCTGTGCACATGCTCCATACATGCTCACTCTATCTTTGAACAGCAGCATTCACCAAGATCTATGTACAGCCCACGTGCCATTACGGATTTCTCTCATGGCAGAGCAGCCACATGAATCCCTGAGAATTTCATTAGGTCATGCTCCTTGTCCCAGCCAAGCAGCCGTGTGAGAAGCAAAAATAGAGGTTAAGCCATTAGATTCACTTTGACCATCACTTCTTACAGGACAATGAAGGCAGGTATTATTACCTTTTCTGCCCTTTGAAATTTAAAATAGAAGATTACTCCAGAAGAGGTAAATAGCAGAAGGGAAAAGCTGCTTCTCTCACAAGGTCTTTCCCTCTATAGCTCCTACGTGTAGATTTTAAGATGGGTAGAAGTCGGCTGTCCGAAACTGGAAAGTCCAGTGCCTCTTACATGCTCTCAATCACAGATGAGACTAGGTGCCTCTACTTTTCCCTGTGTTACATGGCCACACCAAGACTGATTCAAGTTCACTGAAATAGTCATGTAACATAGTACGCTTCCATTTATCACAATCAGAAAAGCATATGGAGAACCATGATACTTCTCTTCTGCTTGGCATCTTTCAGTTGCCCAAGATACAAAATTTAGGGCCAACACAGAAATAGACCAGTCTAAGAAATAAAGATTTCCTCTAGAAAATACAGTGTATTGTTCACGTATCAGTTGATTATATGTACTGCTAAAGTGTACTTCTCTCCGAACACCAGAAGCTGGCACAGTAACTGAAATACTCAGAATCCACATCCATGCCTTCAACAATACTTCTAACAAAATAGTTTGACACAGTGGAGGATGGTGGCTTTTACCCAAGAATTTATAGAAAGAAGCAGATCATATTTCATGCAGGAATTCTGTTTTGTAAAAGCAGCTCGATAATTTGCTATTTGTATCTAGAATTGCATGTATCATTAAGTCTTTCTTCCAAAAGAATCTAATTATCTCTTGGAGTGCTCTGATTACCTATTCTCCCCTTTGACCACAAGAGCTATAAATGAATCCTGGGTTATATATTTGGAGAAAGGTAACTGTCACATACCCTGTTTCTTTTACTTAACCTTAAACAACTAGAACCAGATGCTCAGCAAGGTGAAGTTTTTACACACTTGCAAGAACATACCTGACAGAACATTTAAGATCTTTTATTGCCTTAGACATTCAGCTGATCTCCCAGCTAAACCTAAACGTCACATTTAGAAGCTAGCTATCCTTGCTCAAGAACACATACATTATAAAATGACCTCAACTTTTGCGGTTTTTTTTTTTTAATTCTAGCAAACTTTTTATTTGAAGATCTTGGATAATGCAAGAGCACCAGTTTCTGGACCCTCTAGCATCACTGGAAGTGGAAAAGGAAACCATGTCTGACAGAAAAGGACAGCTCTCGAAGATCTGAAAGGTTTTTCTTCGGAAACAAGCATCCATTTCTTCTCTGCGACATCCTTTCCTGTCTGCCAGTAGTATTTCTTACTAGACATCCAAGAGAACAAAGACACGCTATGTATTTATGAGTGACAAAAGAAAAATTTGTTCCTAGATCTAACTCCCTACTTGAGACTAATATGGGTGAAATGGTTTCTCACACAGCTATCCACAGGCTTGTGTTAAATAAAAGAGAGGATCTTAAAGCAAAAATTCTTCACTACAGAGATTCACATTCTTTCCATTTCACTAAATTAGAAAGCCTTAGGGAGGGGAAAAGAAAGAAAGAAAAGGTGTGCCCTAACAACAAGAGCTTAAAAAAAAGCACATCACTCTGAGGTGTTCTTGCTCTTCAAGGCACTACAATACCCTAGGTTCATAGCCACACACCAGCAAAAAGACGGTATGTTCATGTAGGGAACCACATCCTTTGACAAAACCACCACCAAAATTCCAGTGATGATGATTTAGCCTGCAGCAGTACCCATATGACTGTCAGTGTTCATCTATTACTTTACCATTTTGACAAATACTGTTTCATTATAACAAGTAGAAGCTAAATCAACACAACCTATGTTACTAGGGGAGATAAGCAAGCTTAATAACTGCCTCCCTGAAAAGAAAAGGCTTGTCTCTTTTGGGGAGTCAACATCAGTCCCTAGATGTTCTACAGCAATCCTGGAGAAGGAACTCTTACCCAGCAATGCTAGGGCTTCTCTCCTCCCATACCACTTCACTGTCATGTACCAGATGAGCATTTAGATGACAACAGGTTTATTTTGGAAGTTTATCATTGCTCTTCAGAGTCTGAAGTCCACCTCACCATGTTTTAGGTGACACAGGGCTTCTAACAAGCATCCCTGCACTTCCTCAGTCTTTTTGAGAAGGAGTTATGCAACTGTGTCAAACAAAGAGCAGTGTGACACACAAGTTATAACTAAGACAGAACATACAGTCAGTTTGCTGCAAGTGGGCAACAAAGAGGCAAACTCCAGAGCTCAGTGATTACAAATCTGCCTATAAGCATAGGCAGTGGTAAGAAGTACAAAGAGGAAATACATACATTTTTATGTATGAATTAATGAATATATATATATATACACACACACTCTAACACATAAAAAGGAGGAGTTCAAAGAGTAGAACACAATCAAAAGGCAAACTGGATTAATGAATATTCATTCTGTTCTGCTCCCAAGGGCAGAACAGAGGACACTGCAAGATATTGGTGGTGGCTCTTCCATTTAGTATCCCCAGGAACAAAACAATACTTATCAGATGAGTCTCTTATCACTTGCATTTCAAGTAGGTTTAAGCAAAGACATTCAGAAGTATTTTGAGCACAGGTTCATAGTTGTTTAAGCATTGAAAGAATTTTTATATGCTGTTTCAGGCCCTTTTTGCTTCATCCTTCCTGCTTAAGTAAGTTCAGAATGTAGAAAAAGCTTCTACCAATTTTATTTAAAAAAAAAACAAACTAGGTCCCTCCTATTCACAGGCCCACTTTCATTTCCCTCTACATTCCACAACAAAGCAACCTGAATAGACTGACTTTCACCTTTCAAGCACCTCTATCTTAACAATGAAACCTGGGAATGCATGTCTTGAAGGCTGCATTCGAACAGCTGCAAGCTCTGCTTTTTTCTGCACTCTTCCTGGCACTGCTTTTGCTCTAAATCAATTAAAGTAGCCACATTTATCAGTCCTAAACCAGTCAGAAAGCAGTAATAGCAGCATTTTAACCTACTTCTCTTTGTAGGTTATACCTATATATAACCTTTAATGCTTACGAGACCTCAACTAACTTAGTAAGTTTGTTTTAACACTTACTTTCACGAACAAATTGCAACAATTTCTTGAACTATATAAAAAGTGGAATTAGGTCACTTCTGATTCAGCCGAAACCTTGTTCTGTGTGGCTTGTCTTATGGTAACATGTATTAGTCCTTCCATTAAAATGGTAACTTTTAGCTAAGTTCCACTTCCCAAATAAGAGATTACGCTTTCCTTATTCACAGAACTGATAATCTGAAAGACAAGAAACATCTTAATACATGGATTTTAGCTTACTGCTTAGTGGGTTTAAATTTGCTTAAAACTGATAGGCTACACTATCACACATATGTAAGAATATAGACCACTAGAAAAAAAACAGCATCACAGTTCCTGACATGGCCCTTGGGAAACATTGTCAAGTTGCAAGAACATTTCAGTACGCTACCTCACTACACAGAAAAACACAGAACTTTAAATTGAACACTTCTGGCATCTTAAATTAACATTTTTTAAAAGCAGCATGAAATGCTAACTGCTTGCCGATTACAACTGGTTTCAGTCTGCACTGGCTGGCAAAAGCACCAAAAGAAATTTTGGACAGCCACAGGAGAAAGGTCTTCCGAGTTCCACCACTGCACCACCACTGCCAAGAGGCCGCCTGTAGCAAACCCTTCTTCTTCTTTGTATGTCCTTCTGCATGAAATGGAAGCGAGCCTTTCACGTTAGAATATACTTTGAGCACTAAAAAGTGTTGTCTGAGCGGTAAAAAGTGTTTAGGAATCAGTGCACCTTAACCTAAACAAAATAAAAACAATACTTGGAAATTTCTGTCTTGTTACTCACAGATAAATATCAAGGTGGTGAAGGACTCCATGATAAATTTAAACTGTATTTAAAGAAATCTGCCTAATTTAAATAGCTGCCTAGTATATAATGATTTCTTTTGGGCAGGTGGGTTTGGGTTGCGTTTTTCTTTTTTTCTTTCAGTGGTTTCACAGTCACTCAAAGTAAAGACAATTATCTTCTGTTCAGAAATAAGAAACATGCTATTTAAAAACACCTGATTCAGCAAGTTCTATCAAGGATAAACTATCCTGATCTTTGTCATTATTTTTAGCCACTTGTACTACTCATGCTGTATTTTCAGTGTGTGTTGAGGCTCATACTTTTTTTTCTTTCTTTATTAGCTAAAAACATCAAAGCTATACTAGGCTCTGGACACCTATATTCCAAGAGCAATGACTGCAATTATTTAAGGGAAGAAGTAATAACTTTAAGGATGCTTTGCTTTTCTGAAAGCCTGGAAACCTAACAGTTTCCCTGGTGAAGATTATTTGACATCTCAATGCTTTCCCCCATTTTTAACATCATCTGCATTCACTGAAACTGTTTTGACTGAAACCTTTCAGCTATGGACTCAAACTGGATAAATATGGTTTAGATTCATATATATATATATACACACTAGTATACATACATGAGTCAACAAAGCTCTGTGATATTTAAAACACCTGGGACATCAACAGTTACTACATGCAATACATATCCACAAGACTATACCCTCACAGTCATATCTTTATCACAACATTGTCCTATGTATAATTTTGATGAAGGGAATTAGAGAGTGTTTATTCTGGCATTCTGCTCACTAGGCGACAGTACAGAGTACCACATATACTTCACTTCCTCAATTTCAAAATAAACTTATTAAAGTACTTTTAAAACACAGTCTTCTCTAGGCTACAGTAGAAAGAAATTAGTCTCTGCTCAATCTTGAGTGACATTTTCACACTTTCTTTTTGAGTTCAGTTTGAATTTTTTTTTTTTTAACCAGTTCAGCTGTTACGAGCTAAGATCTGGGAGAACTAAAAAAAAGTTAAATCACTGGTAGAGATAAAGTGTATACACAATCTATATTAATATACACTAAGAAAAACAGTGCCAGTTACAAGTTGTGCAGATTAATTCTTGTTTCCCTTGTTTCTTCACCATATGGTTGCAAGAAAGAAGATAACACAGCTGATGCATCTTTTCAGCTTGCCAGGTATGTGTCCCACCCTTTGTAGCCTAATCATACATACCCCTCCTCCTGATTTGCACATAAACTTAATTTCCTATTTAGATCCCATACTCCAGCTTCCAGCACTACACTCCCTAGATGTGAATTTTGTGAACAGCAATGCGTGGAACAATTGACAGTAGTTGCACTTCTCACCAAGAAATGCTTAAGAGTTTGTGAAATAAAAGTTCAAGCAATTTTGACCTGGCTTAGCTTGGAGATGCCCTCATAGGGAAGTCACTTTCAGTTTCTGAACTCCTACCAAAATCCCACACATATCTTGCTTCTAACTTTGAGAAAAATTCCATGCTGGAATAAAGTCATAACCAAGAAGCCAGACCTGCGTTGGCATGAGGTGAGAGGAAAAAGTCAAGCACATGAAGCAAAGAGATCTATGTGACCCTTGACTGGATGCACACTGACTCAGCTCACATTTGACCTTCTTCAAAGGCAACGTTTATGGTCTAAAACCTGCTCCAAGCTACTGGCTGTCACATAAAACCAAATCTAAACAAAAAAACTTCCTATTCAGGGCCCTGAGATTATTTGGTAGAGATTAACACACATAAGTCAGTCATCAGTACTGCACACAGACATAAGCACACCCAAGGTAATGGACCGCATACAGAAGCTATCCCATTCCCAGTTGTAGCCTACCGTGCCTTTATCCTGAAGGCACATCATCAGAGTGCAGACGTCACCCGTTGCTTGATGGTTCACCAGCACCATGGCTTCATCTTCTGATACTGCTTTAACATCATCACCCCATTCCACTACTATTAAAAAAAAAACAAAAAAAGGTAAATTTTACAATGACCACATGGAAAATTTACTATCAACAAAACAAAAACCCCAAAGACCCCACACCCAGACAATTATAATAAAGAAACCTACATGCTACATGTCAATTTAAATTGCCACATAGCATAAGATAGGAATATTAGCAAGACCATTTTTCCAAGCAGAGTGTATCCAGCTTAGTTTTAAATTGCATGCGCAGAATAAGAACAAAACAATAATAGTCTACCAAAATATGTGCACAGAGATTGATCTGCTTGTGTCATTACATCATTCCGCATTTAGGGTCTTAAATTACATAAGGCTTTGACCAAACTTTGCAATTCAACTGTATCACTTCATTACATTAAAAAAAAAATCATGTCAAAAATGGTTGGTGGTTTTTTTTTTTAATTTGGCAAGTTTGTTTCATTTCTACACTTACTGTTATTAAGCTACTCCTGTAAAAGCAAAACAAGAAAATCTGTAGTTGCATCATGATACTTTAAACAAATTCGGTAACTCAAATCTAAACAAGTTCGCTACAGACAAGAAAGCACGTTCAAAAAAAGCTGCTCAGATAAAAACTATCCGTCACTATTTGCAGACCAGAGACCATATACTCCAGTGGCAAGAATGATGTCAGAAGGAAGCTACAGCTGTTGAGGATCCAACATTTACAGTGAGTAGCAAAAACATGCTGAGGTAAGGAAAAGGAGGTAAAATTGCTAGTTCCATCATCACAAGAAAGAGAAGACTGCCTCCCACAGAAGAACGTAAGATGGAACACTGGAAAAAGTCTGTTGTAAATCAAAGACCAGAATACATGTAATGCTGTTTTGGGGGCAAAGAGACAGGGGAGTGGAGCCTGGCCCTCTTCAATAAAAAGCACAGTTACTGCGGTGCAGGGGAAAGGGAAAGGATGGGCAGGCAGATAGCTCTACGAAGTGCAAAAGGAAAGGAAAGATGCATTGCCCATGCATGTAGGATATGATTATTTTTCGGTGTTTGTTCAGTATCTTAAGTGGTTCTTACTGGCTATTATTTTCATTTCTGACATCAAAAGAAATATTTCACCTCCACTACTGAATCTTTGGTGTTGCTATTAACAGGTCTCCAGGTAGTGAACAACTCTCGTCATAGGACAATTAATTACTTTACTGCTGTCTTTTAAGCAGTGGTTTAACTGGTGCAAAAGCAATAGGCTACACACTGAAGACAAGAAGCAATAATCCATGCATAGCTTCCCTGTCCGTGCAGAAATCCAATTAGCATCATAACTTTGAAAATTGCCACTTCTATTACTTTTTAACAGCCCCCAAATTAGTACTGAATGGAGACTTGAACACAAAGTAAAAAAAAATAAAAATTCTGTATTTGGTTACAAATAGATAGAAAACAGTCTAGAGATATGAAGGTGGGTAGGACTACTCATTCTGTAATGTTTGATCTCGTTTCCTTTCTCCAGGCAAGCCAAGCACATACCCTTTCTTATTTTTCTCAACATGAACTTGGAAGATCCCCTTTATCTATGAATTGAGATCAGCCCTGAGGAAGACGGCTTGAGGGTGCTGGTGGACAAGAACCCCAGCACGGGCCGGCAGTGTGTGCTTGCAGTCTAGAAAGCCAACCATATCCTGGGCTGCATTAAAAAAAGGCGTGAACAGCAGGTCAAGGGAGGGGATTCTCCCCCTCTACTCTGCTCCCTCTACTCCATGAGACCCCACCTGGAGTACTGCATCCAGCTCTGGGCTCCCCAGTATAAGACAGACACGGAGCTTCTGGAGCAAGTCCAGAGAAGGGCCACGAAGATGATCAGAAGGCTGGAGCACCTCTCCTGTGAGGACAGGCTGAGGGAGCTGGAGTTGTTCAGTTTGGAGAAAAGGCTCAGGGAAGACGTTACAACAGCCTTCCAGTACCTGAAGGAGTCTACAAGAAATCTGGAGAGGAGCTGTTTTACAAGGGTGTGTAGTGATAGGACAAGAGGTAATGGCCTTAAGCTGAAGGAGGGCAGATTTAGATTAGATACCATGAAGAAATTCTTCACTGTGAGGGTGGTGAGGCACTGGAACAGGTTGCCCAGAGAAGCTGTGGATGCCCCATCCCTGGAACTGTTCAAGGCCAGGTGGGATGGGGCTCTGGGCAACCTGGTCTAGTGAAGGGTGGGCTCTATTATCCCACTCCAAATGCAAGGTAAAAAAGAGTGTTATTTAATTCTTTAATTTACTCAATTCATTTTATCTATCAATTGGCCAGGCTAATAGCTCAACTTCTGTGGCTCAGCAGACAGGTAGTAAGTTATTCAATCACAGTGATTCAGCTGGACATCCTCTAGTTTCTTTTCCCTCTGTCATTTCTCCTCAGCCCTCTGTCATTTCTCCTCAGGCAGTCAGGCTGTCTCTTGTGCTTAATAACACTTTATGGTCGATTGATTGACCTGATTATCAAGGAGAAAAGAATCAGTTTGTGCAAGTCCTTCACAGAGCATTTCTGCATCGGAAACAGAACAGCAAACCACAGAAGTGTGCAGAAAAATCACTGCCATTACCGTAATTTTTTTTAAAGAAGAAAACCCCCTGCAAATGTCCAGAATTTTAAGTTCACAGCATCCCTTTAAACTCAGTGGGTGAATTAAATGGTTGTCTTCAATTTTCTCACTACACTGAAATTTTCAAAATGAGCACCTTTTGCTTTAAGAAATACTTGTGCTATTACATTTCTCCACTGCAGTTGGAAACATTCAAATCAAAATCCCAGCTGTATGGCAGCAGAACCAGGAACACTGCTTTGTTCCACTGTAACAAGACCAAAACCACCCAAAACAGTTCAAAGACAAGTATTTGTCACTCGGGGGCCTGAAAACCAGCAAGCATTCCTCCACAGCGTTTTTCTACTGCCAGGGCACATTTTATAAGGATACCAGTTTTGTGTCTACAGCCCAACAGTCAGTTTTCTGCAAATGCAATTTAACAGTGAAATAACATAAAGGAAGGAAGGAGCACAAAATCAGTTTAACCTGGTAATTTGAAATCACGGTAAACTTGCTAACAAGAAAAACTGGTAATCCTGATTAGTAATAACATCTTTTACCCACAAGATTGAGACAGAAGTGGCTTAGCTGTAAGAGATACTTCATTTGTGACATTGTGTTGTAAGCAAAAGGCTTCTACAGGAAAGGATGAAGACAAGTTTACTTGCAATTGCATGTGCTGTAAGATGGAAAGATTTATCCTTCTCTTATAACAAGAAATCTAAGATGTACATAAGTCTCTAAAACATCAAGAAAATATTTCATATAATGAGCTGCAAACCGAGCTTTTTACTAGCTAATCCTTGAAAAGCCTTAAAGAAGGAAATAAAAGCAATGAGTTTCTTCCCCATTTTTACTGAAATATTACACATCTAAAATGTAGCTGTTGAGAGTTCTCAGAACACGTGGCTGCTTTCTAATCATGTCCTTAGCATAACTGTGTGCACATAAGTGATGCTATGAATAAATATTCAAGCACTTTATTTGCAGTATGCTATTAGGCTGGGCAAATGACTACTCAGCTAACTAACAATTCAGTAGATTTATTTTATACTTTCAAATATACCTTGCAAGATTGGCAGTCCAGTATTCTGTGCAGTTGCCTAGCATTTCATATGAACTACTTCATTTTGCATACTGCATTTTAAAAACTTCAAAAACGTTTCAAAATTTTTAACCCTCTCTTCTTTGTTATAGTTAATATTTTCACTACAGTGTGTGCCGTAAGAATTGACATAAATTTTATTGGCATCTGAACAATTTAAATGCTAATGAATACCTAGGATTATAATTTTGAAATGTATTGAGTTTTAACTTCTTATTTCTCCACTGAACTGGAAAGCAAAAAAGAAAAAAGCCTCCTGCCAGGAATTTCAACAGCCATTAGGAAATGGGCTGCGAAGGAACCAGATGCAATTCCCATATTAGCACCATCCAAATCTAAAAGCTATTATATGAATCCCATAAATAAAAAACACGAAAAGACTGATGCTTTATGGCAAGGTCAGGGGAACTCTAAGTGTTCTAATCACAATTATTAAAAATACCCAAACCCATAAAACAGATAAATCACCTGAAAGTTATGATTCATGTAAACATAAGTGACTTGGATATCCACTTTATTTGCCATTTAGATTTGAGTCTACACACAATATTCACAACTTTGTAGAGAAAGTAGAGAAGTTAAAAACGTTTACTCCAAAACTTCCCACCCCTTAGCTTATTTTTCTTCTGATCACTTGCATCCATGAAGCAAGACTTAAGAAAACCTGTTCCAAGAAGTTGCAGGTTGGCAATGCTTAGAACTGAACAGGACCATCTTTTGTCAATGGCTTGGAAACCTTCAGTAACAAATAAATGTCATTATTACTGGACAGCCTCCTTTGCTTTCTCAAAATTTACCCTGCTTTCTAAAAGAAGGAACATTATTATTAGGTATTCAGTAGTGACTGTAACTCATAACAACCAGGTTTTTGTTTTAAACTTTCCTCTTCATACTCAGGCGTTTGTGTCTGGCAAGTTGCAACCCTGCTTTACTGTAAACCACAAATGGCTCGTCAAAGCATGTTTCAGCTAGAGTAGCTATGCACAGTTGTTAAACTCATTTCTCTCTTTCTTTATAGATGGGATTCTTTGATAGCTGGTGTTAAGAAATCCCATAAGTGGTGCCAGAGGTTAAATATTACTTAGCATGCCCAGACCACATTAGGAAAAAAAAATTGAATAAAGACTGCTTTTCCCCTTAACAAAAAGGTTACAGGCATTTGTCTCTGTAAATTGGTTGCCTATAGTGAAAAGAAGGAAAACAAAAAATAGACTAAGCAAATCATCATGTAGTTAGGTTTTTTTACACTTAAGTGCATATTTTAGGGTTAGAAGGTATTTACAAACACTGGCATAAAATCAGACATGCACTATTGGAAAGAGAAAAATAGCTCTTCCTATCCCACCAGTTCCTTCCAAAATTCTTACTGCCAAGGAAACCTTCACATATTGTCTCTAAGTACATGCAAGAGCTACAGATGACCAATAAAAGTACAACCCAGAAAAGGAGGGAAAGATCATGCATAGAACATCATAGCTCATTAAATACAGCTTCACTTAAGGTGTTACCCTTCTTTTCCTATTAAAGAACATACCCTTACTAACAAAAATATTGTCAATTTCAATGCTATTACAATATACACATCTTAAGGTCCTAAAAATACAGTTTCAAACAAGATTTTGATACAGAAGCAGCTCAGCTAACTTGATTCAGACTTTTATGATGATAATTAACTGAACCTGCACTGACATATTTTTCCTTTTATTTCCATCAAGAAAAACGCTTACCACAGAGAAGCCAGAGAAGAAGCAGCAGCTAGGGAAGAGAAGCCTGCAAATAAAGGGAGATTGTTCCTACAGTACATGTTAATAAATCAGGGCTGGGTTTAAGATGTCGCAGTCACCATCTTCATTTTTCCGTGACCAACCATTTTGCACACCTTTACATTTCATCACAGGAAATAATGCACGTTTCCTTTTGCTTTCAATTCAATTCCTCTTAACTTCCACCCTCTCTCTCTGCAGTTTACAGAGAGATCTACTTTGTGGAGAGGAAGACTTTAGTAGTCACAGTATTTATGCCCTAAGTCAACCCACGCTTCTAACTTCAATTAACTGACAGTAAGAGGTGTTAAAAACAGGAGACAACAGAGATGCCCTGGCTCTCATCTTTCTAACCAACCCAAGAACCACGTTTTTCCTCAAGTACAACAGTTCCTTTTGGAAACAGGCTCTAGCAGTGACTACTCTTGAAGATTGACTTAATTTTCCTAGAGTGCACATTCAAGACCTCATGAGTACAGTTTGTTTGAGTCCTATAATTTGCTGGCACAGGAGACGATGCTTGTGGCTCAAGAGAGGGCTCCTTTTACCCATACGTGACTGAGAATCAATAAAAGCGAAACCTTAGCTCACCTTCATTGAAGCGAACTTCTTCCACTGACTTCAGTACAGGCAGTATCGTTTCAAGAGCCTCACCTCTTTGCAATTATGCTAGGCAAGCAGTTTATACAATAAGAAAACTTTTAAAGTTAAAAATTCTGTCAGGATACATAAGCTATGCTCTCTACAGGTATTTAAGGAATAGTTTCAATATATCTTAAGTCTCAGAAGAACACATCTTTCACTGGATGTACCCTGCACATTTTGCTGGAGGTTTCCAACAGCTGTTTTATGCCATTCCCGCAACACTGCTTGAATTGTAGAGGCACCAAAGTCCCACCGCTCACAGTTCTGATCATCCAAACTGGAACCTCAGCTGTATATGGTGGTTACTGCTTCCAAGGAGCAGTACAAGAGACAGAGCGTTCATAGCCACGAAGGCAAACGTGGACTGTGAAACATGAAGACTGCAACTGATTTCAGCCTTCACGACTATACTTGTAACAAACTGTAGCAGCCGAGAAGCCACTTCACTGTTTTGCTGCTTCTATTATTAGAAAAGCGACTGCGAGACTGAAGAATGGGATGGAGTGCTGAAATCCTTCTGAAGTACCTGAGCTCATGAGTCAGACCACTCACAGCAAGCTGTACAGCACATTCCTCCCCAGTGACAGATAAAATACATTAAGCATTAACCACCCAGAGGAACACCAATGCATTCGTGAACTAATATCGTAAAGCGCTAATACCTTACTTACTGCAGATGTTCTAATGGCCAGGAAAAAAATTAGTTTGCTTGAAGCCTAGAAGAAGCAGCAGCAAAACAATGGGGCAGTCTCACACATTTTTCTCACCATGAGAGAATTTTTTCTTACATTTTTAACACACTTAGGAAATGAAACATCAGAACAAGGAAAGGTTATTAAGAGATACTGAAAATCAAACAGCCAGGCTTGAAAGTTTGAAACTACTTAGGATTGTTTTAAAGTATGCACAAAAAAATACCTAGTGAGAAGCACATAGTCACCAAGCTCCTAAAAAGACACAGAAATCTGAACCAACTGTAAATACATTTCAGATTATCTGCTATCACTTCATATTCAGTTTGGTCGTTCCTAGTTACACTGTGGAAACACACACTGTCAATCTATCTTCAAAAATGTGTATTTCCAATATCATCAAATAAAGACACAAAGTTTACAGGACTGTCTTTAAGATGACCGTAAGCCAAAAAGAGGTATAAAAGCTAAAGACAGGTTTTTGCCTTTTGCTGGTTAAAAGCTTCTAGGCACTCCGGGGATGACAAAAGCTGTAACACTGATAAGCGACAGAAGCAAAGAAACCGGTTTCCATAAAGCAAGCATTGAAGAGACTCTGAATAGAAGGATCTCAGCTAAGTTGTCACACAGCGCAAAGAGAAGATTTGCAGCTTGCTAAAACTGCACAATTTTACATGGAGAGAAACCTGCTTTGACAATAACAGGGACACAAGTTCACTTGTATGGAAAAACGTCCTGAGAAATTATGGTCCATACACATGTTTTATTGTTCCCTAGACAGACACTATGGATTTATTTTTATTTTTTTTTTAAGGAGATAAACCAACACATGAAAGTTCTGCTACCATTTTGCACTTTCTCCCATTCAACCTCAGGTAAGCAACAATGATGGAAATACCACAGTCAATGCTTACAGGTCCAGCACTTGCATAAATACTCTTTGTCAGACAAGGCTGTGGGTCCTACATCTTAGTCTATTTCTCCACAAGGATGATTTTTACAAGTGAGAAACATTCTCACCACTCAAGCACATGACTTGATATACTAAATCCACAGAAAACTCTTCCATTTTTTTAAAATGCAGGCGTCAAACTCTTGTGGTTTTGCCTATAACACTGATGTTTACTCTTAAAAAGAAGGTAGGCCGAAATCAAAGTTGCATAATTTGATACCACAGTCTTAAGAGTCATATTTAGTGTACTGTATATTGAAACTTCAGTATATTAAGTATGGTTACAATGCAAAATACATCTTAAGCTCAAAGAAAGCTGTATCGGTAAGATAGCTTTATTATAAACAGTTTAGCTTTTCTAGCATTAAAAAGAAAAGTTACTCTGAAAACAGAGGAATTTCAGAATACAACGGCATTACAACAATTCAAGCATGTATCTCTTTGTAAGGAGGTTAAGAACAGTGAGAAGTGGAAAGAGTGTTTCTTTTCTCTGATCAAAAAACATAGCAGTGCAGTTGGGGAATTAAAACAATGTTACAAATACAGAGTTTGCTATTATTGTTACCCTCATCACGCTTTCAAGCAAGGAACAGTTGGCTGCAGCTCTGTATTTTAGTAACTTGCACTCAGCAGGTTACCACAGTACTGACCCGTACTCATCGGCCCCATCACTGCTGCTGAGCAGCTAACCAAGCAGGAACAGAGCTGATAAACAGGGTCTGACACATCGAACGCTCACAGACAGGAACAACTCGATAAAAGCCCCCCCTCCCCCCCCCCAAAATACAGGTAACTTCACAAAAATTCCCATCTGGAACTGAAATAGTGGTTCCTTTCCAGGTTCAAGTCCGAAAGAGTTAGAGGCAGGCCTCATCCCTCTCTCTCTCCCCCTCTCTCTGAAAAGCATGAGAAATAAAATGAGGGGGAAAGGGAAAAGCCATTTAGAGCACAAAAAAGGGATAAGGTAGTCTGAAATTCAGTATGTCAACACTGGGACTTGAGGTTTAAGAAGAAAAGTTGTAGGAGAGAAAATCATCACCCCCAGCAGCACCAAGTCCAGCTGGAGGCCAGTTACTAGGGCTGTACCCCAGGGTCAGTACTGGGACCAGTACTATTTAACACCCTCATTAGCAGCCTGGACAGAGCGCACCCTCTCCAAGTTTGCAGCAAGTCTGCAGACAACACAGAACTGGGAGGAGTGGCTGATGCACCAGATGGTCGTGGCACCAGAGGGATGCGAGTCAGGCTGGAAAAATAAGCCAACATGAAACTCAGGGAGTTCAACATGGGGAAATGCCTAGTCCCACACCTGGGGAGCCGCTCTGCAGAAAAGGCCTAGGGGTCCCAGTGGGCAAGCTGACCACAAGCCCCAAATGCATCCTCATGGCAGGACAAACAGTAACATGAGAAAAAGCACTGCCAGCAGGTGGAGGGGGGTGGTCCTTCCCCTCTGCTCAGCCCTAGGGAGGGCACACCTGGAGCACTGGGTCCAGTTCTGGGCTCCCCAGCACAATATATGATGCAGATATACTGGAGTGAGTCCAACAAAGGTCCACTAAGATGATTAAGGGATCAGAACATCTTTCATACAAGGAGAGGCTGAGGGAACTGGGACTGTTCAGCACGGAGAAGAAGAGGCTCCAGAGGGCGAATCCTACCCCAGGTAAGTATGTGAAGGGGCACAGGAAGAGGAGTTAAGATGACTTAGACTCTTTCCTGCAGTATCCAAGGACAGGTTGAGAGGCAATGGGCACAAACTGAAATAGAGGAAATCCCACTTCAACACAAGGGAAAAAAGAAAAAAAAAAAAAGAGTGGTCAAACACTGGCACTGGTTGAACATTGACGGTGTCGAGTGTCCATTCTTGAAGCTATTCAAAACCTGAATAGACATGGTCCTAGGCAACCTGCTCTAGCTGTCCTTGCTTTGAGCAGGGACTAGACTATTCTCAGACATCCCATCCAACCTAAACAATATTGTGATTCTGTGTTCTACAGCCTGACACTAGGAGGAAAAACCTAACGTTAACAAAATTTTTTCTTAGCAGATACCTCCAACTACAACAAAACCTACAACTTCATCCTGCGGCACGAAAAGGCGCAGCCTTTACAGTCACAAAGCACATGTTGCAAATACAAACTGGCAATGTTTTTCTACCTTCCTGCTGCAGAACTGTAGCAAAGACAAATCTGAAGGACAATTCAAACCTTAATTATGGAAGAAGCAGAACATGACTCACCTGGGATCATGAGACCCAGGCAAAAAGGTGAGACCAGTGACCAATACCACAAACATGAAGCAAAGATGCATTTTTGCCAGAATAAGTCACTGTGTTCACTTCCATAAAGTCTTGAGATTTTTATCCAAAGACAGAGATCTTCAGATCTTCATATGTATCTTTAGCTATATTACCAAATATTATGGCAAATTAAACTACTTGGAAGGCTCTGATAACAAGTGAATGTCCCAAACACCCACCTTGACACGGGCAGGCACGGGCTGATGGCAAGGGAGTGCCAACCAAGGACAGAAACTGTGGAGGCAGGATACCACCTTGTGAGCCAACTCCCCTATTCCTGAAACATGCAGATGTGACCATCTGTCTTCTGTGTATGTGTGCCTGTGAAAGATCATCGCTCAGCGAGCTCCGAAGCAGGGGTGGGGAAGGCAGGCCCCCCGAGACCCCACTGTCCACCGGCTCATTTCTAGAACATTTCTGAACACACACTGCACCTGCTCAGTGGTGATGAACCCCCGCCCATGGGGCAGGCACACTGGGCTATAAAAACAGGAAACATGAGTTTTTCAGCGCATGCCCACCACCTGAGGACCACAACTACGAGCAGAGAAGACCGCTGGACCCAGGATGGTGGTATCTTTTACCTTATCTTTCTTTCTCTTTCTTTTCCTCTCTCTAACTCCATTTTCGGCACATTGGGGTAATATTGTCACAAGTTTTGCTAAGCCAATGTCTTTCGTGATTCCACTGAGTTTTAAGCACATTATAACTTTTGCTATGCCACTATCTTCTATAGTTCTGCTGAGTTTTAAGCAAATTCGCGGTCTGTTTGAACCTCTAGAGTAATTGTCGTTACTCCTCATTACTGCACAGAGGATTAAAAAGCTATCTCTCCCTCCCACCTACTGAGTGGGACAGGACACTACTGAGACCATTTTGTCTGCATGTCAGACACGAAGTATGCAAGCAGCTACATTCAAATTGAGCTACTTTTAGTTACTCAAACACCAAGACATTCAAATTACGAAACAGATACAGCTACTGACACCTACTTAGAGTAGTGAAAAGTAAACAACAACAACAAAAGCATGTAAAGTGAGAAGGCCTCAATTATATTCCCTAATATCTTTATAATATTTCTTATTTTCCCTATTTTGGGCAAGTTGCTCTAATACTTGAGAAGCAAAAGAGAGTTGCTGCAACATCACATGAGCATCCGTGCTGGTAAAAAAACAAAAGGGGGG
>VWZZ01002533.1:114102-129616 GCA_013399095.1 Psophia crepitans | reverse complement strand
ATGGGGCAGCAACCACCAGTTCAACCAGAATGAATCCTTATGAAAATGGGGCAGCAACCACCAGTTCAACCAGAATGAATCCTTATGGAACTGTGGTCTGCTATGCTGGAAGACCTGCCAGGCAAGTCCCCGTTGACCAAACGTGCTGAGCCTAACCAGCACAAGTCACATAAGTTGCCTTCTAGATTGGTATGAATTTCATTTTTAAAACAAACAAAAAGAAAGCTTGTTAGACATGTTGTGGACTTAAGACCACAGTAAATGTAGTTTTGTTCTTTTAAAGAACACTAAAACATGTCAGAAACGTGCAACCTCCCATTCTCCTTTTCCCTGTAAGCTCAAGTACAAGAGAGAAAGATAAACATCCTTATTATAAAAATTTTGTTGCCATGTGCTACAGATGCTACAGAACTGCTATTTAGGCAAGGACACTGTGACAGGTGTTCTAGTGGGGTTTGGATTTATTTGGGGAAAGCAAATTAAAGAAAATATTTCCTCCCTTAGAGAGCACTCTGAAAGCACACCTCCGTCACAGTTCAAGTACTGCATTGTAACAATAACCTGAACTGTCTTTGCAGAGTCAACTGTTTAGCTGCAGAATCTACCCAGGGGCAGTATTGCAAACTACAACGATATTACTACAGTTTCCTTTTGAGTCACTGGCAATGGTATGCATTACTAATTTGATCCTGTTGCTTGTCTTTCCAGATGCAAAATTCCCTGTGATGCCAGAGAGTCATTCATAAGGTACTTCACCTCCCTCAATTGTTAAGGTGGCTCAAAAATCACAGCTACCATATCATACAGCCTTAAAAAGCTAAGATACAGGACAAAAGCAGATCTTCCCAGTCAGGTTTCAAGGGAGACAATACCCAGAGAATACACCCAGGTTCACAGCTCTAAGTAAAGGGATACTTTCCCGATTGTGTAATCGACACCAGAAAACAATATATCCAAACCAACTGTGTGAAAAATTCCATTAGGGTAATGGTCTATGCAAAGCAAATGACTTGTGAAATCGCAGTCCTGTTTCCTCAGAGGAAGGACTACCTCTTTCAAAGCAGGGGGAATGGCTGAAATCTGCTTCGAAGCCTCAGCTGTTAACTCTGAGGATCTTGATCAAAACAGAAACAGAAGAAATGCAAGATGCAAACTAGCCTGGTCTTTTAGCAGGTTGGCTAAAACAAATAATCAACAAGCCATCGTACAGGACCACAGCATTCCCACAGTTTCTATTCAATTATTCGGCCGCTTACATAGAGCTGCACACTGCAACACCACAGGACTTTGTAGTAGGAATCAAACCTCCTTCTTTATACAACAGAAACATTCTGTTTCAAGAGAAAAAGGAAAAAAAAGAGAAAAAAGACATGAGCAGAGTCTGGTTGCTATAAAAAAAAAAAGAACCACCTATTATCATAAATAGATGGGTGTAACCCACAGTAGATGTTTTGCTTTTGCTTTCAAAGTGAACAGATTCAAGTCTTGCTTCTGGACAGTCATAAATAAGACTTGAAGGAACTTGTCATTAAAAGTTCAAGTATATCTTGTGATAACTGCCCAAAATGAATTCCTCATTAAGGCTGCACAAAATGTTCACTATTATTGAAGAGGGAGCAAGCTCTATTACACCAAACTTCTGCAAAAAATGCTGGTTAGCTCTTAAAAAAAAAAAAAAAAAAGAGGAGGTATTTGAGAAGCCACAGTTCTAGCCATATGGAAGATTCTGCTCTGACTTAGTCTAGATTTCCAAGCCAGACCAGTTGAAAATACGGCTTTAAATAGAGCAAGTAACTGGTGGCATATAGCAATGCAACTGCTCAGGAAGAGATGGCCATTTCCTCTCCTTTTAAGATTTGTAGATTGCAAGCTTCCTGTACCATTTCAAAGAAACTAGAGCATCTAGAAGCTTTTCAGATGTTTTTTCCAAAAAAACACAGCTGCAGAAATAACATGCCATATTCAGCGATCTTACAACAAATACCCCAAGGCCAGGGAATACCAAGTCTTTCTGGGGACAGTGGAAGAACTGAACAGAATTTAGTTATCACCTACCGTACAAGGGACTGGAGAGGCTAGCTAGCAAAGACAAGACACGAGTTGGAAGTCTCACCAGAAGCTTTACAAGTGGCTCTTTCAGGTAAAAGACATACTGAATGAAGAAAATCAAATTGCACAAAGAGGGAGAGCAATTTCTCATAGGAAGATGATAAAGCACTTTATTCTAGCGCACTTATAGCTAGAGAGGTAACTAATCAAGGGTTTTCTGAAGTGCCTTGAGGTTTACCAAATACAAGAACAACAAAAAAAAAACTGTTATAAGGCCAGAAGTGAGCAAACATTGCTGCTTCTTTAAACAAGATGTGGAACTTGCCTAAAATGTCAAGTGAGAGTTTGCATCCATCTCTCCCTAGATACCAAGCCTAATTAAATAGCACAGTGAAGAATTTTGATCAGCCCCTGAGCATTCAAAAACTTAGCTCCAGAACTGTACTACCAGGCCTGAGTGCAGGCAAGGGTTACAGCCAAAAAGGTACATATCACGAAAAACTGCCACAGAACAGAAATACATGTTCAAACAGTGCATTTTGAGATTTCAGAAGTAGCATAATCTAAAGATCAATATCCTCAAGCAATAAAACTGGCTACTAATCAAACAGCTACAGCATTATTCTCTCCTTCCGCCATACACCTCTGCACCATCCTCCACTTCCAGTGGGTCAATGTTGTCATATACCACCAAACAGAATCAAGTCACTGGACATTTAAGTTGCTGTGTGGAGAGGAAAACTTAATAATGAAAGACATGCAAAGAATCGAAAAATAACTGGACACAGATGCAAGGAAGCAGAAGGACAAACCTTTTAAAAGAAGCCTTAAATGTTTGCACTGTTAGGTTTCAAGGACTTTATTGAACATCTTACCCATGCTACAAACAACAATCTTTAAAACAAAGAAATTATAACATGAACAAGAACTGTAAAAACGTATCCCCTTGGACTTTGTAGATACTATGTTCATTTTTTTCAAATAATGGATTTTATAAAGGCCGAGGGAAAATGATGTTCAGTTACCACAAATTTAATCATAATAATTTAATCATAAAACAATAAGAAGCTAATGATGCAGATCAACATAACAGCAAATTCCTATATACAGTTTTACGTTTCTGTTTACGCAGGTCCCGTTAATAACTCAAGTGGCCACAGTAAGTTTGAAAAGCATGCTGGAAAGTGTATGACAATAATTCTAGCCAGGAACTTAAGCTAGTACTTTTGCCGGTATGAGGCAGCAAATGATTCAAGCCAACAAAGCATCTCACCATATTTAAATTTACCCCAGGTTATCCTATACCAGTTCAGCGACTCTTAAAAATTAAATGTGTGGCCACGTTTCAGGTTGCCAGTAAGCAGAAGTCCATTGTCATAAAATCAGAAGTGACGCCTTTAATGGCGCACTCAGGCTCTCACAAATGAAGTAATTAGTGGGAAAACACAGCCTCTCTCATATAGGTTATTCTAGCTGATGTACCTCAAAGCAGCAGCAGAAAGTTTACTGTTCCTAATTTTAAAAAAAGTTCCGCTCTCTGGCATCTGTTACTATTACAAAACAAATAATCCTCTTATACCTGCTGACAACTGCAAAAAATACCTTGGATTTGTGGCTGACAGTCTTACTGAGAGTTTCATTAGTACTTTTTACTAACACAAAATGGTCAGACTCAACACAAATGAATTTATTCAAACACTCTGAATGGCTGGCTCTAATACCTACCCTTCATCCTCAGCACACCTTCTAATATTCAGTGTACCTTTCAATGAAATACCCAGGTCTCAGTTCTGAAATATGCTGCTGCAACGACAGCAATTTGAGGCTTCTCTTCCCCTCTCTCTTCTCCCTCTTCAAATTAAAAATAAATAAATAAATAAATCCACATCTCAGATCGAAAAGTTTTTCTATACATTGGGAACGAATGGTAAAAATGACAACAGACAAATGCTAAGGGAACAAAAAAAACCCAAAAAGAACAGACTTCAGAATATTTCCATTAAAAACTGTACTTAGCTGCAGAGCAGTTTCTCTTGAAAGCACCAGTAAAGGGGTTGAACAACAGAGTTGTGAAAGAGACTGTGGAAACAGAGTTCTCCATTTCAAATACAGCAAGCGTGCTAGAAATGCAAGAAGATACTACAAATCTCAAAACTGCACTTTACAATTAAACAGTTAATGCAAATACTCCTAAGTCTATGGGTAGCAATAGGCACTGTAACACTTTACATGCAACTTGTCACGAGCTGTGTGGCTACAAGTGCCTTGGCTTACTCATGAAGCACTTGGCAAAAGCATTACAAATTGCTCTTTCCTCAGACAAAAAGAAAACGAGGCAAAACCAAATTTATTCAGGGTACAAAAGTCTAGCACTCCCACAGAGTAAGAGCTTTGGTCAATACACTTCAAACATCAAATTCTAAACCTATCCAACTAAATCCTCAGTACTTTGCTCAATGAAACCCTGCCTCCAAGCAAACCCAGTGAATGACCAGACAGTCAGATTTACCACATTGCTTTTGCAAAGCTTCAGGAAAGGGTGGTAATGGGACTGAAAAGGGAAGAAGCAGACCATCTGCTACAGTTCTTTCTTCACCACAGGAGCCACCCAAATAACCCTTAGCCTTCCCACAGTGACACACGGTGACATGGTTATGTGAGCTCAGTTCTGCTCTTAAGCTTTTAAAGTTTAGCAGGCTGTTTAAACATTTGCAAAGAATGTAAGCAATAAAGGGTGGGGGGATGTTTTAGCATTTTCTCCCTCTGAAACAGGTGAAGGACAAAAGCGCTTCTCCACTCTGTAGTCTTGTCAAAATCCAGAAGCCCAAGGTAGGCATCAGGCAACCTTTAAACACAGCCAATCTTTAAACACAGCCAAAACAACAGAATTACATGGGCAAAGGCTTTGCTGTTGTCACATTCCCTTCCTACTTTACTAGGTTAGAAGACTGAAGTATTAGGCTTGATGATACAAATAGAAAAGTCTCAAATATACAAAAATATTCCTCTGTTTATTTTCATGTAATCCACTATATGCAAGATGCTTAACAGACATTTGTATTAACCATACCTTCATCTGAACACATTTTTACAAATATAAACTAAACTTCCTAAGTTTTTCATGTTATATTAGTGTGTACCCAGGCTATAGTTTTATTTATTTCCAAGCAAAGCTGTTGCTAGGAACAACAACAACTGAATTTTACACCAGACAAGCACAGGAAATAAAAATGGATATGAAAGAATACATTTAGAACTGATACTGGCAGTTAACAGAGATGGAGTTTTGCCAGGCCATCTATATATATTTATATCAAAATAGAACAGATTCAGGTACAAAACTCAAGAGGCCATATTTCTAACGTAATGCCTTCACACGTGCTACACAGTAGTACAGCACCCTTCTTGCAGATTCTCACGCTGCTCACCACCCACATGGTTGCTCTTTCCCCAAATACACCTCTAACCCCACGTGTTTACAAGGCCAGACTCATAACTGACTTCCCCTCCAGCTCTGCCCTACCTATAGTAATCCGAGGACCACTTTTCATTCTTGAGTGTTTCAGGCAAGTTGCTGCCCTTCCAGTCCTCCTTTTAGGAGCCTACACCAACTCCTGTTTTACATGTGGAATAGAAAGTCCTAAAAACACAATAGTTCTTTGACCACCTTATTCTTTTTCCTAATATTAAGACTAAACAGTTATCTGCATATGGCTTTTGGATCTAAAAGGCTATGATAAGCAAGGTGGATTAAACATCTTCTAAAGGAAAGGATGCTGCTTCATACACTGCCTGCCACAGATTAACAAGTTGTTCCAGAAGCAGCAGAAGTAACAAAGCCTGGTTCCCCAAAAACTTGTCTAACCTCCTTCTCCTCAACAGGCTGGACAAGACATGCCGGCACTGTGGTAAACCCAAACCCATCAATGCACTGTTTGGATGTGCAGCAGATGTCAAACGAGACATACCATGGTCAAATGTATCTGCTTTACCCTCAGCTAACTTGGGTCTCTCCCTCTGCTCAGCTGCCAATTTTCACAAAACTCATGAGAACACCATTATGTCTGAAATCTGAACCATCTGGTCAATCACAGATTTGCAAGGAGGCAAATCAGAAGTGTGGGAGAGGTGAGAGAAAGAATAGCTGCTAAACAAGCAGCTTAATCCCATCAGGAAACTATGCTTAAAACTGTCACATTTATCTACATAGATAATAAAATGCTCAAGTCACCAAATTACATTAGAAGCATGCAATGGCCCATCCTAAACACCACACTCAAACATAACTGATGCTCAAATTAACCAAAACCACATATTCTTATTAATGAGGTTTTTTCCCCAGTTCTGGCAAGACAGACGCTACAGGCTTCCACAGAAATTGCACATGCTTGTAACTTCAGGATGCTAGAAAACAAATGAAACTAGATAAAAAACCTCAGACAAAATCCTCTTTTTTGCCACTAAAACCCCATATCCACAAGCACTCATGCCATTGTCCTAATGAATCAACTTTCCAAAACCTGTGTCCTCCCAAACAACAGCAATGCTGGCCCTTGCTCTTAGAATACCATTTCTATTTTTAGTTCTACATAACTGAGAAGCAGTAATAAAGCTATTAATCTTTCCTCTCCCCTGCTTAAATTACAAAACCGAGGTGAATCTCTAAGCTAGTTTAAACTATTAGGCTCCTTACATAGGGACAATTCCTTACCTTTTAGAACTATAACATTTAAACAAGAAGTTGTTTAGATTATATTGTAGGACTCAAAAGAACTAACACCATTGCCACTACCCTGCAAAGCCAGTTTTTGTGACAAGATATAATTAAAGTATTTAAGAAAATAAAACAAACAAAAACCCCAGGTATCTCCTTATTAAATCTTAAAGACTTTAATTTCCACCTTCCCATGACACAAGAAGTCCCCTTCTCTACACAGAGGCACGCACATGGCATCTCTTCTATTCTATTCTGCCCAGGAAACAGAATCACCGAGCTCTCCAGTTCAGTTCTGATTCAAGTTTGGCTGTGAACGAAATTGTTCTGATTTAATTTCGGCTTGCACTAATAAAGCTGTTGACCCTCTCAGTTGTTTTAAAGCTGTTGAAGAGTTAAGAACAGGCTCTGAGACAGAAATCAGCAAAGCGTGATGACAAACCACTGATATTTTTAATATTCATCTCCACCTTGTTCTTTACATATTTTACAACAGAATGTATAGTTGTGCTCTGAGCCAAAAACTTTCCCTAGGCTCTCCACCACAACACTAACCTTTTTCCTAAACTGCTACTTTACTTACACATTTATTACTTCGGACTGTTCAACTCTGAATAACTTCTGCATTTTGTTGGCTGTTCATACAGCTTAAGTACTTCTGAAGTTCTTTACAATTGTCTCTGTAGCTGACAAACTCAAACAGTACGCATACAAAACTTCAGAGGAACCCCACTGCTAAGCTTTCATTGAAATGAACACTGGTCGTCTTATTCCTTTATCAACCACTCTTCAGTTTATGACAACCCATTATTCTCACCCTACGCTTAGTTTTCTTCTCTAAAGGAATTTTGCAGAAGGCACTTTTCCAGTCTGAACAACACTAGCCAGTTAACAAAATAGTTAACTTAGTTAATAGCTTAACTAAGTTAGTAGCAAAGGTGAAGTCTACTTCAGTGACATTTTATTCACACACTAGAGCCCAATCCTGTACAGGACTGCTCTCTCAAATTGGGGCCATAAGCAGTAGGTCAACAAATACATTAAAGCTGGCACTGTCACCAAAATATGCAGTTCCTTCCTCTTTCCCTTTGCTATTTGTACCCACCTTCTTCTTTCACCACCCACAAAATGAACTGGGTTAGGGACTGTGTTTTGTAAGTCATCCAGCAAAGAAAAGGGGGTGGGTAGTTTTAGTGTGGATGGGGGGCTGTGATCCAGATCACCACACAATCATTCAAATATTTGGCCAATAAAACTGAAGCAGCAGTAGTAGGACTAGAGTCTGAAAAGCTGGAACTGGCCTTCTTCAGCAGCACTCCTTGCTTGAAATGCTTGCGGGAGGAAAAAAAAAAAAAAAAAATACAGCCTCATATGCAGAATCCCTCACTGGTGCCATGGAACATTTTTAGGAATGCAAACATATTAGCCTTACTTATTTCAGTAACAGCATATACAAATCGCTGGACTATTATCTCAACTGTGGTGACTGCAACAGCAGTGCAATTACATGCCTATGCAATCCCGCATTTGACATGTCATCTTAAGCATCAGAGTTTATATTCCACTGTAATGAACTCAAGCAGATTACATATCTTGGAGCTGTATTTTGGCTCAGTTCACAACGGAAAGTTACACCACTAAGCTTATATTCCATAAAGGATTTACTAACTCCCTGTCTAATTAAGGTTGCACAATTCTTCCATTTTAGAGGTCCTGTTTTCAGCGGCTGAAAACCTTGCCAAACTAACCTTTGGCAAGACTTCTCCATCCCTCGCACACACCCGACAGAGAAAGGGAAAGGGATATATTCTGTTCATTTGTTTTGAGGGTCATTCCAAAAGATTAAATTCTCAGAAAAAAATTACAGAGAAAATAGGTTTTATTGACATTAAACATCCAACTTTTTCCTCCCATTTTCTGGAAATGCTCTAAAATCTCTATGCTGTAGAAAAGTTATATTAAATGAGAAAGAGAGAAGGCATCACCCCTGACATGTTCCAATACTGACATGATTACACCGCTGAAGCAGAAAAAAATTCCTCCTTCATGCACTCTGCAAAGAATTTGTGGACAAAGAATTTAACTCCCTAAGATTTTGCTTCTCCAAATCAGAGCTGGACAAAAGCTCTCCTGCAATTATTTCACATGGTTACCAAAAGTCTACCATCAAGAAAAAGAACAAGAAAAGGTACAGTGAACAGACACACATCTCTCAGGTATTCTTAGTCATCTCCTTTCACGCACTCAACCAGCAACGAAGGGAGAAGTAAGATGACTAGCGTGAATAGATACGCTAAAAACAAAGGCTCAGAAGAACTAGGAGGGATGAAAACTCATCCTAAAAATAGCAAACTCAGCCATAAGCAGGAATAGAATCCAGAATTGAAAAACTTTGTCTTTCTTTGGCTGTTAGCACGTAAGCTAATTCAGAAGCATCCCACTGCCACTCCTGGACTTAAAAGTAAAAAATCCTACCTTCTGGATAGGTATTCCTCAATAATTTCATCTTTACTATCCTTAGATAGATGTGACGGATTTGGTATCCTTGCAATAGTTTTTGTATTATCCAGAGTAGGTGAAACAGGAGCACCCACTCAAAAAAAAAAACCCAACAAAACCCAAAACAAGTAAATAGCAACAAACAACAAAAATATCACTAGCAAAAAACCAGCGTGTGCTTTTACTCCTAAGTTACATGCCAGAAGGCAGTAGGTTTCTAAAAAATAAAATTCAGAGAACATTTCAATAGCTAATCTTTTGAAATGATTCTTTACAGTTAAATGATATCATAGGAAAAAGAAGGATACGCTTTACTGCTTTTGACACATTGCTGGCACTAGATGAACTACAAAGAAGTATGGTAAAGCCTGTAACTCATGTTTCAAAATGGAGAGATGAGAATTTCCTAGTGTGATTTATACATACTACTAAAATAGGACAAGGGTCGCTGTATAGCATTCTTTACAAACAGACACATCACTTGCACAAAGAAGTTGACAGTAAGTTCACTGTACTCCTTACCTCCTCTTACGCAAAGGGACGATGAGCCTTTGCTCTGAGGCCACAGTAGAAACAGCTCCAGTGTCCCACAACTCACTCAACTCTGACCTTTTCTTATCAAGACAGCTCACAAATTACACACAAACCTCCTCTTACAAATGGCGAAATAAATTCAAAGATCCCAGCGCGATCTCAGCATAACCCGCACACAAATCATACACACCAGAGAACGCAGCATTTAACCCTGGAATTACCTAGAAACTCAACACATAGAAACTCCTAGCTTATGCTGTGCTTGTGTGGTATGTTGCCATCCAAATCTACTGAGTCTTACAAGGTATTTCTGTACACGCAAAGAAAACACACGACAAGAACAATTTTGTTTCTCTGTTTCACGCACTTTCTGACCTCAAAAACACGAGTGTTTCCCCCACCAAAGTGGTGAACAGTCCCAAACCAAAACATTGCCAGTTAAAATCATACTGCAGGAACAGAGGAGGGTGGAAAACAATGGCAGGGTTAGAGACGTAGTAAGTCTCCTGAAAAACCACCTCCTTCCTTAATTGGGGCAAAAACTTTACTTTATCTCAACTGCTGTTCTCCAGCCTCTGCTGCACTTCCTGCCTGAAGAGAGGGGCGACTTGTCATGAGAAGCAGCACAGCACACGCTGCCTGCACCGAGGAAGCGTTGTCAAAGCAACTCCACCTGTATCTTTTACAGTTCTGGGAGACAAAAATATTCACATTCTTAGAAGATGAGAGGAGTTGAGGCTGTTGACTGATGAAATAGAAATAAAGAAGATTTTGAATTAGAAGGGGGCGGGGGGGGGGAAAGTACGACTGTTGAAAGAATTAAGAGTGGTTGCTACTTAATCACACATACAAATCAGCCAATAAGTTTTAAATCACTTGAGGGGAGAAGAGGCGGAACGCAACTAAAAATCCAGATCTCAATTTTACTCTGTTTGGCTGAATAACAAAGAATGAAGAAATGTAGATTTTCTTTGCTTGACAAAACCAGAATATTCTTACAGCCACTATTTAAATGTCACCTTCCCGGCTGACACAGAAGAGTAACAAGGAATATCATAGGATTAGTTCACTTTTTAGCAAGCACTGCATCGTTATACCAGTAAGCACACTCACACCACTAAGCCTTTTCTGTGTGGTAACAGATAAATTACTCTTGCTTTCATCAGCCCCCCCAACCTGTACAACTTCTTTGCAAGACTGTGTGCCAGCCAGAGGTTGAAAGTGCCAAGTTGCCCTCTGCATTGCTGGAGAATGAAATCCTCCAAGCACAACTCTCAAGGAAGCCCCCTCCCAAGATGCACACAAGCCTGCTGACCAGGTACAACTCTCCTCTGGTGCTCTGACAGGCAGAAGAGTGCTGACAGTGTCTGCAGACAGAAGACACTCATCCTCCACCAGCTCCTCGCCATCCCCAACAGGCTGGGCACACACCACTGCTCCCTACAGTGGGACTGAGCTGCAGGGAGCGGAGTAAAGCACAGATTAGCACCATGAGTATCAGGACTGCATTGCTAACCAATTAGTCTGCTGTCATAGAGACTTCTAATTGCAATATTGCAACAACGCTCTCATAGGCTAATGCTAACTTCTGCATTTAGACAGCAGAAGACACCACCACAGTTTAAGTGCACTTAGGCCCTTTTCTCTAGCAGCCTTATTCTCAGCTATTTGGTTATAAACAGCAGTATTAAACTTTAGTCTGCGATAGTTACTTGCCAAAAGTTCAAATCTAGAAGGTGGTTGCTTTAAAACTAGTTTTGTAGGTGAGCAGGAGGTCATCAGAAATTCACCACCACAGATATGCTCTACCTCCCTCCCATTACATCTACTGCACTATTTAGTTGTTTCTGGTTTACTTGTATATTAAATGACAAATTATAGTATACAGAAAAACAGGTACTTGCCAACAAAGAATTAAGCACTCTTGAGTTTGCTTTTTTTAGAATACATCTTCCAACAAATGCAGGAAAATATTTAGAAGTGTTATTCAAAGGTGCCTTTCAAATGACACTAATATGCAGACTTCGAGCATCCTAACCAAGCAGTTCCTACAATGACAGCAATAAATTTATACAAAAAGCCTTAGAAAAAGGCTTAGAAGAGTTATAAGGTGGCCCCTCTGAAAGCATATAAAACTAAAATAACATTGCTAGACTATCTGAACACTCAGTTTTCCCTCTCGTAAGAAACACTATAGAGTTCAAGAGAACAACAGAAATATTTATCGTACTCTGCCCTTTAAAATCAAAGGCAACCAATTATACTCAAGTTCTCTCTCATACTTGCATCTTAAGAAGAAAAAGATTAGGGGAAGGAGAGTGACCTTTACAATTTCGCTTCCCATTTCCCTTCATTTTGCTTGTCCAGTTACACGCTATCTCTTTACATAAGATCAAGAGCATCTGCAAACAGAAACACCTACATTTATCAAAAAGCACAGATTAGAGCTGCTGATATAAGACAAAGATCATGTAGTTTCTGTGACAAATCCCCTAGGATCCTAGCACAAAAGCACAGGTTTATGCGGGGATGAAGGGCAGACCTAGTTCATTACTTTTCCTCAGCTCTTCCAGCTTTATTCCATAAAAATATACCAACAATTATGCAACAGCAGCAAAGCCCAGAAGGAAAACCTAGCACTCACCATATTTTCTTCATTTGGTGTTGAGCTCTCTCCTACACATTACGTACAAACTTACGTGGGGGAAAAAAAGCCTGCCCTGAATCTACTTTGGAGGCTAAGTTCCTAATTACAAATGCTTTATGTCACTTCTCACCCAACAGAAGACTCAAGCTCGGAAGGGAAAAAAGTAAATTAATTAAAAAACTGAAACACACCTTCAACGCAACTGAACACTAACTCCAATCAAAGGACGAATAAATGTATTTAGCTAGTTATCCTCTCAATCAAGAACAAAAAAACCCCAAACCTCCAACTCACGAATTGCTCTGCTACTCAAAAGAAAAATCCTTAATCTTCTCAATGAACCCATACATATCTACTATCTTGTACTTACTTTTGTAAAGATAGAACACATTGAAGCCTATCTTTGACTTTGGTTTTTAAATTGAAAACGGAAGAATTCTGGAGCAGTGCCTCTTTCAGAAGCACCACTACAAGTCTTGGACACCAACTCTAATACAGTATTTCAGTTCTGAATTAGTTATGCTGTACTCTATAAAAAAGGTGACCCAACAACAGTCTTTTACAAATCTATCAGTCTAGAAACAGAGACATTAATTACTCTGTCTACAAATGCTGAAGCCAGAAAGATACGTTTCCCAGGTTTGTTCTGCATGTGGTGGTGAACACTGATGAGGGTAAAGAAAGAATGAACAAAGAAATAAGCTATTCTTGCAATTTTGTACATTATTCTTGCTATTTTCAGAATAAAACATGTTAATGTCTTCATATCAAATAAAATATATTTAAACTTCGTACAAGGCGTTTGCTTAAAATCCTCCCAAAACAAAAGCCATGCTTTATAGTGAAAAGCGAAAAGAAGGGCCTCCTTACCCATACACCATCCCAGAAAACACTTCTGTGTAGCTGTTTGTAAATGACACTTCAAACAAACACACTAAGACTTTTCAAGACTGTAAAACAAAGGATTTCAAATTGTCAAGATACGTCAGCAACACCAATCAACAGATGCTTCAGGAAGACTCTAGGATATGCAGATCATGCTAAGACCACTTTCCAAGCAATAGGCAAAAGAAACCACACAGTTCTGCAGTCAGCAGTAAAACAATCCCAAGGAAATTGCTTTCAAAAATTGACAGCCATATCGCCATGGGACAATGGCTTGAATTTTAACTAGCACGTTCAATATACACAGCAAATCCCCGGGGTCATGTGCTGTATGACTATAACGTTACCATCATGCCCGTAAACTTTCCCATTTCCAATTAATAACACACACGACACCTTGAAAGTCGATCCTTCCTCCTGGAAGGCCTCTGTGCTTTAAGGCATAAAGCACGCTTTCAAAAATATACCTGCCACTGCAAATACTATGTGGACTTCTTTTAATGAGCAAATATAAACACATTAAAAGATTTTTTTTAAACAGCATATCTGGAAAAGCTCGAGCCGTACCAGGCAAGGCAATTTTGAAGCAGTGCAATGTTGCGACAGTTCTAGTCCGACAGAGCAGAATCTAGCTTGCTGCTGCCGCCATCTCCTAAAGAAGAACTGGAAGCTCACCTAGAGTATCCACAGAAACTTTGTGCATCGCGGAAAGGCACACGACAGGGTACCAAAAGGCACATTATCACAGAGGCTTCAGCTCTTGTAGCCTAACAAAAAGAGCGCTCCATCTGCGTCAACACTGACTTTCTGACTAATCAGGAGTCTGACCAGACTCCAGAGCTGTGTGCTGCCATTCCTTTTTTTTCCTTGTTTACACGGACAAGACCTGCGGATGCAGCCTGGGCAGAAGAGAGGGAAAGAATTTTAGGAGGGATGTTCACATTTTGCAGTCAGTAGATTAATTTCCTCCCCTTTCCAAGGTCTAAGCACATACAAAGAATTGATGGCTGTTTTCTTGCACGAAGTGCAGTAGCCAGGATGAAAAGCAGTGCATCTGAGGACAAGACTAGAGCCTTCCTTAATATTTCAGTTCAGTCCGTCACCTTGAGGAGCCTATGAATACTAAGCAGCAAAAGTAAGTTCAATAATAACTGCAAAGCAAGCATGCAGAGGGGAAAAACCCTACGGATTCTGTAATTAGCTCTGCTAACAGTAAACGAAGAACCACACAGCAAAGAAACATTGTCTATCGCTATTTTTGTGAAAGAGGTTCCCTCTGTCTCCCTCCGCTCTGAAGCAGCAAAGACAGTCTCTGTTTCAAGGAATAGAAGACCTACTCTTCTGACACGAGCCTCGTATCAAACTTCTTAGCCTTGTATCCCGATAATTTGTAAGCAGAGATGATTTAGAGATGTAGAGACTTAATAAAGAAATATTTGGCTCTATCAGCTACATGCACAGTACAAATCAACTCTCTTATGAGGAGACGTACCTTTTTCACGTAACACTAAAACAAATTCATCAAGATACTCAGGAAAAATCAAATTTTGTTTATACTAAGACAAAATAGCGATTGAGAAACTTTTACTTAACATGTAATAAGGTTATACCTACAATTTTAAAAAAAAGTTTCAGTACGTTCAGCATCTCAATCCAGAAACACAAAGCATCTATACCAGAAACCTGAAAGAAAAACTTTCCCCATACCCGTTATACTTACATATTCCCCTACACATCCCCATGCTAAAACATCCACGTTTTAACTCTTATTTACATGTCTATATTTGTACGCTTTAAATTAATGAGACATTCTTACCTGTGTATCCTGCCCACCAGCCCCAGGAAGCCACCATAGCTAAAAGCCACTTAAATAATACTCCTTCGATATACCAGAAGCTTTTACTATCCAACACTCGGAGAGGCTGCAGCATAATTAAATACAAGACGTAGGACGGAATAGCGACCAGGTTATTGGCGACCATAAAAGCGAACCTGAGGAGTGCTTTCAGACAGGTATAGCCCACCCGCTGGGCCTGCTCTAGAGTCACGGCCATTCTCTCCACAGCGGAGGGCGCGGGACTGTCCTGCGGGGGAGAGAAAAACAAGGCACAGGTAGCGCTCTCCGAGCGGAGCCGAGCGCGGCGAGGCCAGGCGAGGGTGCCCGCCGGCCGGCCCCAGACCCGACC
>VWZZ01002533.1:67545-113131 GCA_013399095.1 Psophia crepitans | reverse complement strand
TCCCGTCCCGGCGATGCCAGGACAGTCGAGGAGCAGCACCGCCTGGCCCCTCGGCCAGCAGCTGGTTCAAGCCCCCTTCGCAGCTCTTCTAGTTAAAGTTGTGTAAAGGGGGTGCCCCCGTCACCGCTCCCCCCAGCACCACCAGAGAGATGCTCCTGCCCGGCCCAGAAATAGCACATTTCGTCCCTGTAGCAAAGTCCTTCCACATGTTTTTTTAGATACCGGGTTTTTCATTTTCATCCCTCCCCTGCAAACACCATCTTCTGCTCCCAGAAACCCCCGACACAGATCTGCAACCATGCTGCAGCAACCCTCTGCTCCATGTTTCACAGCCCCTCTAGATACCTCGTACCCCCCCACAAACAACTCGAGGGTGAGGAAGTTTTGCCATCAGCCATCATCCCTTGTGGCAATACAGGACTGTCACCTCTCATCCATTCACTGTGCCCATCAGGCAAGTCCACTCCTGTCTTCTGCAACCTTCCAGACAGGCCCTGGAGAGTACGTCAGACCTCCTCAGCCTGACCAGGCCCAGCTTCCTTAGCTTGGTTCAACTACAATACCTCAAACTGAGCAGAAGGGCTTCTGCAAGTTTGGGTTCTTAAGGAACAGAGGCAGATGAAAAGACCCCACACCTTAAGGAGACATACCAGAAGGTCGGTTGTGCTGCAGAAAAATTTCCAGCTGTAATACTTGGACTGAAAGATGTTTCGCTTTCACATACAAACCACGCCACACGTAAAGCTAGACTCATTGTCTAGGAAACAGTGGACTTCAGAGATGACTGTACCATCAAGGAAATTAAATCCCAATCTCCATTCCAGGAAGAAAACAAAGTTGTTATTGCAGACAAATTTCATTTGAGAATGTAAAAATGCAAACAACAAAATAATGCCGTCATGTTCGCTTTCGTTTTGTTTTGTTCAAAACCGAAAGAGCTGACCTTCTCAACAAAAAGGACATGTCTTGCATAAGTGTTTCCAAGTCTGGGTGTTTTTCTATGTTATTTTTATTACTAGGTTAAATCTGACAGTCAGCTTGAGCTACTCTGAAGTGTTACCAGCTTCAGTAAGACTTGGAGTTTTGTGGGTTTTTTTCCCTTTTATCTCTCATGCAAAGAACTCTGGGCATACGCCAGACCTTCTTCCCAACAAAATTTTCCTCTGAAATCCTCAGGCAGAAAAAGGACAATTAAAGTTACATTAATTTTTATATCCCAACAGCAAAATGAAGCCTTGTTTATATATAATTTTATGATTAAAAACATGGATTATACTTAATTTTTATAAACTTTGATACCTCCTAATTTTATTCACACTGTACAATTTAGAATAATATTCTCAAATCTGGTGCATCAAAGTGACAGACTGCAGAAATTACGTTAGACAACTAATGAATTAGGCAATTTATATTGCAGAAAGGAATTGCACATGGGGAAGCAGGCGTACAAAGCATTCTTTGTCAGAGTGACTGCCTTAAAGCTTAGGAAGCTGTGGTTTAGCATTTTGCTGAATGAGCTAATAGCAAAGACCCACCCCTGTTCCTCATTTCCTGGCCTTCACAGGGACAACCCAAGTGCTAGGGAGTGTGCACAACAAAATGCCCCGACAGATCTTGACAAGCCTGCTGTCAGCCAGTCTGAGCCGCTGAAGAATCCTTTCTAGGATAAAGTAACACCTCTATGTATGAACCATTACTGCAAACAAAAAGGAAACAAAACCAGTCAGATTTTCTTCATTTGGTCAATAACTTCTGAGCTTTAGCATTAACAATTTCACAACTGGTTTTTGGGTTTGATTTTTCTTTTAATTCTGATTTCTGGAAGCAATTCCTCATAATCTGAGCTTCACGAGATTTCATTATAAATTGTTTGTCCTGTTACCATTATAAATGCAAAGATTAATACAAGCAACACTCAATTTGTGGCCTTTTAAACCATTTCTCTAAAGTTTACTTTTTTTTTTTTTACACCAAATACCCCCCTATAACTATGTCTTTTCAGCCCTGCATAAATACTGACAGGGATGACGCTACTGATCATTGTAAAAATACATTTTAATGAGCTTATTAACTGGCAGATACAGATACTAACGTTGGTAATATTAGGTGATTAACCAATGTCAAGGATTGCCAGAGCAGATAATTTAATATTTGAGTTGTCTCCCACTCACCTCCAGAAAAAGGTTAGACCTATTCTTGCCTATAAGAAGGAAAAACATGTTATTACTGAGGTGAGGATGTTACAGAGTAATGAACACATCTGTTACAGGCAGTTCTTTTTAAAAGTTAGCTTGAACAGCGGGGAGGTTACTGCAAGGGAGCTGCACAGTCTGGAAGATTCTTTATTCGCACAGGTTGGGTTTGATCACTGTATCTGCCTGTAAGATTCAAGTCAGGTTTTAGTCAAACTCCTGGAGATACTTTTCAAGACGACAATATTTTTTTTTTGTCTCTGGGTACACTTCAAGAAGCAATTAGCCACTATCACACACTACCCTCCAATGGCACATACTTGCATTCGAACTCTGCTATAGCATTATAGAGCTGCCTGCAAGGGTAGCTGTGAGGAGGGAATGCATTGCAGACACTCAAGTAGTCCACAACCCACAGAGGCATGGATAAACATAATGAAATCCAGGTTCAAAGCTGTAAACGCCAAACTAACTAGGAGATTTGTTTCTGGAGTTCAGAAACAGCAAGTTTTGGAATGCTTTTGAACCTGTCTGGGTCAAAGATTGGGAAATAAAAAGACTGCTCATTTGCCCTGACCAGATTCAATCAGTTCTCCCTGCTTTCCTTGTAGCAAACTGAATGCCATATGCTTGCAGGAAAAAAAAAAAAAGGGTTAGGCAGATGCACTCATGTGCTGATGACATTAAATCCAAAATTGACCTTAAAAAAAACCATAAAGGCCTGTCATAGAAGAAAATAGCCTGAGAAATCTCAAGTTCTACAGAGCAGAAAACTACCGTTTTTCCAATTTCTCAGAAAGAACAACTTGCTACTTGGGACGTTTTATACAATTTTACTTAAAAAATAGCACAACAGAAAAGATGAAAGTAGACAAAACTGCCACAAGGAACTACAAAGATGGGAGCATGTGCACAGCAGAGACTGCTGGAAGATGCAGAACATGAAATAGGGTATATACTCAAGGGAGCATAAATCCAGAAAGCATCTCAAGTGAATTAAGTAGTTAGCATTAGATTCAGAAAAATAACAGTTTAAAGAAGCACCAAGAGAAACTTAACTATGTTTTCTATATGCTGCAATGAAGAAAGAAAAAATAAACAAAAGGAAGGAAGTTGTGGGACCTTTAAAAGAGATAATTAAATTTTAATGTCCAATTCTGAGCTGCTTTTCAGAGCCAAATACCCTACCGTGGAGGATTTTCTCATTGCTGTCTTCAGAACATTAAACACTTCATTCATTTTAAGTTAAACCTTCCAAAGTATTCTGTAACAGTAGCTTCCACTACATCCTCTGTAGGAGAGAAACCCACCTCTATTCTCCCAGGAAATTTAAGGACAGTACAAGTCACAGCATCTCTACCAGCTGTACCTCAGGAAGAACAAAGGAAACATGCTTGTTGAAGTCCCTTGCTCTTCAGTGGCAAGCTGTTCTTAAGTCCTTTCTCTCTTACTCATCCAACAGCAGACCATGCTTTTTAAAAGCTCTACTTTCAGCAATCTTTAGATACACGAATTCCTTCCGAAGCCTCACATCCATTCATCACGCACAAAATGCAAAACCCAGGCCGTTTTCCTTTTCTGATTTCCCCCCCCCAAGGAAGTAAATGTTACCAGACTATTGAACTTTTTGGTCAAAGATGCCTTTATTTGAATCTTAATTCTTTTAAGGACACTTCAGGGTAACACGAAGGAGCCATTAAAATGGAAGATGGTTGTGGCATTGACTTTAACACTTGTTACATTCCTGTATTTATGTAAAAAAAGCTTTACCTGAACTGACACAAGGCTCAGGCCCCAAAAAAACTCCTTCCCCACCCCCTCCATCCCATGTGCAGTATCCCTCACCAAGACCAGCCAGCTGCAGACAAGTCAGCCTTGCCAGCTCCTACAGGTTTAGCATACAGAGTTGTCATTTTTGCTCATTTTCTCTAAAACTTAAACCTCGAATGAGACCAAGGGTTTGGGTTTTGTTGGGGTTTTTTTTGACATTAAAAAATTATAGGCCTCAAAATATCACAAGGTAACCAAAAATTTCAGAGTCATGATAAACACATGCTTTTTTTTTTCCTCCCCTCTACTAGCTCAAGTTGACATCAACCCTCAGTGTTAGAACTAACAAGACTGCAGGATGTCATGTTAAGGCTTTGAGTTGTTTTAGGGCCATTTCTTTCCTGGGAGAAGGTGGCAAAGAAGATTTTTTGGTTGTAAACAATCTGCATAAAACACACAATCAAATAAACCAAATAAAGAAGTTATTGCTAGGGTAAGAGAGACGAAACAGAAGGTATGTGTTCAACCCCAAATGTGGGGTTTTTAAAGTCGGAATCATTAAATATTATGCAAATTGGATTGTTACATAGCTCTGAGTTAATATTTCATTCTGATTTTTTTTTAAGCCTAAATGAGAGCAAGTAAATATTTTATAACCAGGTATTACTGCATTTGTAATTTTGCTCTAGGGAATTTAATGTAGTTATACACTGACAGAAGAACAAAGTCTGGCTCCAGTAAGGCAACATCCCCTTACATTCTACTCCAGTGCAATGCTTGAAATTCTGTCCAATATAAAGTAAAAATTAGAATTCAACACACAGCTTCTGGGAAGAACAAGCTGAGCCATAGTGCAGGAGGCCATATGACATGAAGACACAGCTACACTAAATCAGTACAAGTACACATGATCAAGTATGCTACTGGGGAAGAGAGAAGACCACTCACATCTAATGCTGGGTCTGGCTACGGTCCCATTGCTCTAATAAGTCCTGCAGCAAAATGGATCTTTGTACGGTTAGAAATCTCAAGAACATGCGTTCACTCCCCCTGCTCTGCACTTCAGATTGAGCTCATCTGTTGGGTTGCTGCTGTTCAGCTTAATTGGCCAACATAGTTGGGCGTTCCCTACAGGAACGTATTTTTGTCCCATTTGATAGCTAGTTCTTATTTATCATGTGTTTTCCAATGGCTTCCCGAGGCCATGGCAGTGTCAAAATAGATTTGCTGGGTATGGACGTTTCCTAGCAAGGAAAAACTGTTGTTCCTACTATTACAATATCATTTCATACCATACTAAATTTTTGCATACCAACACCTGTAACTGAGCTGAATAATTCAGATGTTTCGAAGTGTTTAGTTTCTCATTAAAACTAAACCAAAGACTTCAATAGAGACCACTTAACGCTGGATAACTGATACACCACAAAGCAACCAGATGGTCAGCGAGCACTTTCATTTGTTACTCCACGAAATGCATTTCTGCCACGCTCTGCATGTCAATCAATGGGCAGCTCAAGTAGAGCACCACAAAGCTGGGCTCTCCTCTCAGTTACACGGGTGTCTTCCATGCACTGACACTACTGTCACCAACGTCAGTTTGAGCAGAGGTTTTACTTTTGGCCTTGACTTGGTTTTTTGCTGTTTTTTGATTTGTTTTTGTTGGGGTTTTTTAAGGAAATGAACGCTAGTTTCTCCAACTACCTATTGAATCTTCAACCTCTGCGTTAGCTTGGTTATCAAATGTTTTATCTGTAATAATTGATTTAGTTCAATCATATATACAGAGTCATTACTTCAGGCAATGATGATACGCTGGTTACATATAAGCTTGCACTTTGCAAGATTTGTATAAGCCCATCAAGTTTGCATAAGGAAGCATGGTACAAACAAAGATGAAGCCAACCTGTCTTTAGGCAGATAGGACTACTAACATTTTCTAACTATCACACTGTTTTGTAATTAGCCATTTTAAAAAACAATGTAGTAAACCCAGGGACTTGACTGCACTGAATGAATCGCCAATATTTTTTCTCCATCTGTACCGGCAAGTTAAGCACTACACTGCATGGTCCTGATCATAAAGATCACATGCTGTGAGACCAGTCATCAGATGAAGCTCCTATTTTCTTCATCCCATTCAAGTTCATTTCAAGTCAACATTTACCAGACCGACTTGGATTTTGGTAAACTCTTATCAACATCCAGTCAATGTTTGCAGATCAAACCACAAATACAAGACAACTAAATACTTATCACTGTTATGATTCTCACATTTAAATCCCTAGTGAATAGCCTGTTATAGAATCAAAGAGGTATTCAGACTACTTTAACCTTCTAATATTTGTTGGATTCTATGTGACTACAAGCTGCAATTAATACTGACATGTCAAGAAAAGTGCCAAGGGTTTGGGGTTTAAAAAAAAAAGAAAGTAAAAAGTCCAATGTAGCAATGACAGCTGCCTTTGCGGGGGGTACTATTTGTCCACGTGCTGAATTCCACTGACTCCAAACAGCACTGTGCAAAGTGCAAAGATCCATTCCATTTGAGTTGACTGAAGAACTGGGAACAAACTAATTGGCTCTGATCCAAGGTCCATTGGGCATTTCTAGGAAGTAGGTATTGTAAAATAAATATCATCACTGAAGTTTAATCAGGACTGAGGTCTACTAAAAAACACTTCACCTTCCATCCCTAAATTGAGCACCATTTAACACAGCATCCAATCCCCTTGCTGTAGAGCGCCACACACAGCTTTGCAACTCTTTTGCTTCACGTCCTCAAGACTACACTTAACTTGTTACCAAAAGATAATGCTGAGCACATCCACGTTGCAAGCTAGTTACACATTTTTTGCACAAGCTGAAGCTGACTGAAGAAATAGTGCACTGAACTCCAAAAGGAGAAGTCACATCATAATTTGCATTTAAGTTACATTCACCCACATCCTCTGCAGTCTCACTACCTGCTTGTTTCGTTTCTGAAAAACACTGTTGCTGCCTCTGCTGAATGTAGAAGAATACTGTTGTCCATTGTTAACAGAAATTAGTCATTTCCTTGGGAAAAGTTCAGTTAAAGGTACTGTTGGCATTGGTTAATTAGTAATCGTTAATTAAGTTAGATAATTATTATAGTTAAGCATTAAAAGATAGCCTGCTTCTTTTTCCTCTTTCCAGGGTTAAAGATGTAGGAGGAGGCTGAATTCCAGAAAACCCTTGTACAGCTTAGTTTAGTTTCACATTAAGTTTACCATCCAAAGCCAAGGCCAGTCTCAATGTGCAGAGGGAGAGGAAGGGAGGAGGCCACATTACAACTGCCATGTCATACAACTGGAATCAATAAGGAGGCCCCTTCCCGTCCTCCCCGCAGCAAATCCGAGCTATGCCACTGTATCCTGATTTATGCTAGCCAGCAGCAAAGACTTAAGCAACAGCCATCATCAGTTGAGGAGAAATTTTAATCTAGAAAGCTGAAAGAAAGCAATGCTTTTATATACTTATTACAGACACCCAAGGACAGTCTCCTTGAGTTTGTGCTGCAGCACAAACTTGTCTGTAAGGGACAAACACTCCACATTTCATGCCATGGAGTCAAGTCTTGCCCAGAAGGTCCGCAGGTTGGCATGCGCAATAAGTGCTGGAAATTGTTCTTCCTAGAATACCACAATTGTTTATCGTTAGTGCTATTGATGCATTTCAACTTAATAAAATGTTATAAAAGCCATTACACCATTGTTAATCATGGCTAAGAAAAGCAATCCTAATGGCGGGGATGAATCCAGCCAGACCACGAGGGATTACATAGCTTGATTTGCTCAGCCTAAGCCTCACAACAAAAAGGCAGAGGAAAACAAAACTAAGGTTTCAAAATGATCAATACATAACTGTAATGCTACTTTTGCTTAGATTTCTTAATCTACTATGTCTTTAGGAGAAAATTATTAAAGAACATAAAGACACAACAGGAACTCCCTTTACTAACAAAAGCGATGCAAGCTGAAAAGGAAAAACCCTTTCAAACAGCTGCTAAACTATTATCCCGTCCTCCCCCCCGTATACAAATACTCTGCCCTCATTAGCCCCAGTTTTACCAAGCTGTTTTGGGGACACACACCCCCCTTGTTGACCCCACCTGGCCCAGGCCATGGCTGATCTAGCTGTCCCGTGTTTTCTGCCTACTGCCTCACACTGTCTCAAATCCAACTGTTTTGCCCAGGTCCCAGCTTTCACCTCTCAGCGCTCCATAGCCCCAAGGGTTCAGATGGAAGCTGTGGCCCAAAGAGCTCGGAGCAGGAGGCAGCAGAAGAGCACAACCTGGTCTGACAGCATATTTGAGCAGGATATAGCACCGGTGGCACACTTTACCCCAGGACACTCACCACATTGTTCGGACAGAGATGCATCGCTAGCTTTGAGGGATAGAAAAATGGTAGTTAAATGAAGTTGTGAGATTGATAAATGATGTCTGGTTATTGGTATAACTCAGGTATCTCCACCTGCTTCCACTAATAATTGTCAAAACTGTCAGCAGTGAAAGCCGCTATAATTAGATTTTGAGGGGAGGAAAAGAGGAAACAGGCTAATGTGTTGCGGTTCTGAAAAATTATCAAACAAAATGGACCTTGTGTTAATTCTGAGTGGTAAAATGATACATCACAGCAAACTCAATATCATAGAACCATAACTGCTTATCACATTGAGCTGTGAGAACTTTGTACTGACTTAATTGAGGTCAAGATTTAATTGCATGTCTTTTAGATAACACTTCCAAGTGTCTAAAGATGTTAATTCAAACCTTTTAGGCCAAAAATTTACAGAGAAGCAGAAAGTTCCAGTCAGACCAAGAATATTAAAAAACTATAAAAAGTTATCTTGTCATAAAATGTGTCTTGATTGGCAAACTGTGAGTAAGGATCAAACCAGTAGTATGCTGGAGGAAAAGCTAGATACAACAGTGTAGGCTTGGGTATTTAACCTATTATTCAATGTTCTTTTCTCTGTACTTGTGTATTTCAGAGGATTTTTGCCTCCCGAAACCAGCCTAGCGTCCTCTTTTCCATTACTAATACACAGCGATGACTGAGTTAGACCATTAAAGCAAAGCTACTAAAGACAAACACAAAAATAAAATCCAGCAGTTGAAGAACAATTTGTACTGGATTTATTACACCTTGTTAGTAAGTGTTCTCAAGCTTGAGTGATAAAAGAAACAGGACATAGGATGGGGAGGTACTTTTATTCCAGACTATCTTGGTGCCCAAGATCACCAGCTGACAGTCTAGTAGGGAGGAACCCTAGCTAGAGCAGTGTCTTGGGCACGGGAATCTGCAGGAGTATGATCCCCTACCCAGCTACAAACTGTTTCTTTTCCTGAAGGCAGGGAGGAGTGGAAGCAGAGGCTTGACACCTTCCAGTCCCACATCAGCTATTGCTGTCTCAAGCTGGGGTGGAGGCTGGTAATTTGGAGTATTGCAAATAGCATCACACATTCCACTCCCTACAACACACACTCTTATTGTGGTAACTTCTGTCTCCATGCGGAGGTAGCATAGGAGTTGTTACATACCTTAGGTATTTATCATCTTTCCCCTAAGAACAGAGTAAACCTTAAAAAACCCCAAACAAAACAAACCCCAAAAAACCAAACACAAACCAGCAGTCATTCAATGAGGCCACACAAACATTGCCCGGGCTCCACTCTGACAGATGTCAGAGGCAGAAGTTAGGACTGGAAGCAAGCATAAGGTACGCGTGTCCCAATCTACAGCAGAAAGGCTCACATTCCAGGTGAGGAAATGCACTTGCATCTCTGCTATTCATTATACTGCCAACCACCGTCACACTTGCTCCTGGCCATTAAATTTTCCTAGTGAAGTGTGAAGAGGGAAGAGCGCAGCCCTAGCACAGCCTGGTCAGGCAGAGGCTGCTGCTCACTGTAAAGCAGCAAGAGCAACCCCACCACACACTTGCAGGTTATTTCCTAGCTCACTCCACTCTTCCTTCTCTGACATAAATTCCTAAGTATCACAACTTTCACAACAATAACTTAAGGGAATGACAAAAGTAATCACTAGGTGTATTTGGAAGGACTGAGTGCAGACACTGTTGTATAGGATGACCTGTTAGAAGCTATGGATTATGTCTTGAGGAGATGGATGAAAAGGTGCAAAGTAGCGGCTGGATAAAGACACAATTGAGTAGAAATCCACTTGTGAATTTGAAGAACAAAAGGCAATGGATTGTAGGGGGAAAAGGTCGAGTGTTTACATAAGATTGCTCAAATACACTACATAATACACTCTGGAGAAGCCTTAACCACTGCAGGAAGTCAGGAAGATTTGCACATCGCTGCTCTGACCAACATACCCAGAAGCAGTCATTCTTCACCAGTATTTATCAGAGACCTTAGAAAACACCACTGCTTGACCTTACGATCAAAGCAAAGAGATAAAAACATTGACTTGCAACTTGAGTCTTGCAATCCTGTAGTCCAGAGATCAGCAGCTGCCAAAACGTCTCACTGTCTCTGGTTGTTATCTTTGAAAACAGATGACAAATTAAATATCCTTACAAAATACAATGGATTAATATTTTGTTCCAAAAGGAAAGTGTTGAGTGCCACAGAAAAACCTATATGTTTGCTATTTTAATTGGAAGCCTGTATTTTTCAAATATTACCACTGCTTTTCAGTAGAATCTCTACTTTAATTAACCATTTCTTTCTAGGTCTCTGTGCCCTCGTTCAGCGCTCCCCATCCTGTGAGCTATGTTGCTGGGATCCTACCAAGCCTGTAACAGCTGATCGGCTTCACATTGCATTTCAGTTGAACTGTTATAAAAATCCTGCAGGGTTTCTACAAACCCCATCGCAATATACACAAGCGTACGTTCATTTATATCCTTTCATCACGCAGAGTAAACAATATGAATTACTGATTAAAAACAGTTAAAGTGAACCTAGGCATTACATATACACTACACCGGAGATGACTTACATAATCTGATCGTACTAGTCAGTGACTTCGTTATGCAGGGAAACACGAGCTGGAATACTCAGATTTTTCAGTCCAGTCTACAGTTTCACTTATAGAGCCATTTGCATGCATTTGGTTCCAGGCTAAGTCCACTCCTAAGTACATCTGTTGTCTGCAAACAGTTCAGAGCTGCCTACATAAAGGCAAAAAAATAAAATTTTGAGTTTGTGATACACTATCGGCTTGACCATGAAAAAAAACAAATGCACAAAGAAGTACAGGAGCTATTGCTACCAGTTAGATTAAAACGGGATGCTTATGAACAAGATTCTAGTTTTAGCAATTCAGAAGTACTGTTGCATTAAACTTATCAAGTATGCTTAAATTAGCCTTTGATCACTAGTTTCATTACTTAACATATGCTATTTGAGTGTATTTATTAAATGCACTGTTAACATCTCCCCCCGAAACTCAAATACCTCAAGATCTTTTTCAAATTGTCTTTTAGAATTCATCTTTAATCTTTGCTATTAGAGATACAGATTTGTTCAGTTTCTCTTATCTTCCACCCTCCGTCAGAGTAGGAGTTGCTTACACACGCACAAATACTTTGAAGACAAACTCTTGAAGAAAAGGTACAATGCTTTCATGCATCTCCAACAGACTTTATGAAGTGGAATGCCCACTCAACTGTAGCTCCTTCTACTCCTAGATAGTCAAAATAATTAAAGAAACAATTTAATTAATGACATAATTAATCACATGTAGCAGTCTGTGCAATGTCTGGATTCTTTGCCATTGCCAAGATAACACAGGTAAATATTTCACCGTATCAGGTTGTATGTCCTGCCAGGTTTGTAACCAAAGTGGCCTGGAAGTTTTAATATTTTAGAGTGGCGCAAATGAGTCACGGTCTCAACTGCCTCTGCTGAACATGAATTATGTACCTCCCTTTAACAGAAGCCCAGTGCAGAACTATAGCAGAGATCCTGTGCCCTGTGTCAACCCTACTACAGCATTAACTGGATTTGTCTTACATTAAAGGAGACTTATCTACATTCTGTTTAGAAAATCGATTCCTGGGAATGGCTTGTGAATCCATCTAGACTGTCAAGTAACCAAATCACTGGTGAACAAGTTACATCTCCGGCAGCACCACTGTAGGTTGCTGCTCTCTTGCTGGCCAAGGCCCTTTCCATCTGTGTCCTGTAATGTCAGCTGTCAATTTTACATTACCAACACCACGACTAGCACTGCGAACAGGTACAAATGAATCAGCGCTCAGACAGCTGAACTGCCATGACTAATCCCGGCTCCATGGCTTCTTGAGCAAACTGGTCGGTGTCTTTCCTTGAAGGCAAGGACAAAATGCGTTGTTTATTCCCAGTAATCTCAATATTTCAAAACTCTGGTTTACTAAATACATTACTTTATTAGTTGTAATCATTTCCATGATCATGATCAGAGGGTGTTGAGGTTGTTTCCTCTTCCAAAGGTGGAGATGAGGAAGTAAATCAGGTGATAATTAGGGACATACTTTTAAATTGTTAACTTGCAATCAATTTTTGTCAGCTTCCAGGTCTCCCTCACACAAGTGCTCCCCACCTCCCGCCCACACTTCCTTTTCTACAGGTTTGAGTGGAAGACACTTGGCTTGTAAAGCTCCTTTCCTGTACTGCTGCCCCTTTACTCCTTGAATGGCCAAATACATCAGGCACAGCCCAGTAAGGCTGGCCATTTGAAGGCCAAATCAAAGCTAACTGAATCGCTTAACAATACTGTCAGAAGGGCAGATTTTACTGAACATTTGGTTCTCAGTATTTAAATTATTTTTCTTTTAAAGCCACACTTCCTGGAGTCAAGTACTAAAAATGGAAATGAGGAATGAGATTATGCAAAACATGATTTCTGGCTATCATGGTTGTGGAGATGCAGCTAAAGAGAAGCCACTTTTAATCTCTTGAGCTTTTACTTTTTTAATTTATTCAGATTGCATAGCAGAATATTAGAAGTGGCCGATGCCAGCCTCTCCCTGGGACCGCTGGAAGCAGACTAAGATTTACAGCAGGAAGAGAGCCTTGAGCTCCCATGGGCTTTTCATATCAAAGATATTCTCATATCTGCCAGCAGATAAGTGGTCAGACATAGGTAAGAACTCATGAATCAGAAAAACTATATTACATCACAGGTAAACAGTGGCTGACCTGACAGTAGATTATTAGCCTGTAAATGCTGTTAATTAGCCATGAGAATAAGGGCAGTGCCCAGAAAGCACAAAGCCCAAGAGAAAGCAGAAATGCCCATTTCAGGTGATGAAGCAGGCATCACAGAGGGCTCTCCCATCTGTCTTGTCACAGCAAGAGCTCACTATGTTTATACCACAGAACGGGCTTCACTGAAAACAAATTTTAAGTTACCATACCCCTCTTGGTAAGCTGTTTTCTGGTGAGGTAGTGTTTATGTATTTACATAAATATATTCAATGAATCATCAACATTCCCATCTGCCATTTAGTACACTCATATCATTAGAGAACAGACCTGGACACCAGCACCTGGTCTGCACCACTGCAGTTCACGAAAACTTTTCTCAACAAAAAAAAAAAGGAGAAAAATTGATTCATCAGCATGGCATTTTAAAAGAGTTTTTATCAAAAAGTATTATTGCCATGCAAGTTCTACACTGGTTTTGTTATCTTGCCAAGCTGAACTACTGTAGGCACTGCAACACACTTAAAGGGTTGGGATCTCCTTTATCCTATTCAAAAAGAAAATATCCCTTCACAAAACAGTATTTTGTACGTCCATAGTACCAATGCATTTCTGAACAGCAAAGCATAAGGAATTAGGGTTTGTTTTGGGTTTTTTTATTTAAATGGGAAAGCCAACACAAAACAGCTAGGTGTTTTTCTTAGGGTCCGGCTGAACTATCAGGAAGACAACTAAATCTACAGCCTTCAAGTTATTTGTTTCACCTGTACTGCCCCATTTCCCTCAAAAAGAAAAACCAGAGTATATTTTTGTTCTTAACTTAGTATATATACACTAACAGAAATACAAATCTCTAGGGGATCCATCATGTGAGCTGTACTACCCAGCTGCAGTCAGAATTAATCCTCTCAGAAGTTACTACCCAACTCAAGAAGATTTCTGTCCACACTAACATGGAAACCTTCCCAAGAGGCAAAACAAGGAAAGGTTCTGCGGTGCTCTCAAGGCAGCGCAGTGTCAGGTAAGTTCGTTTTCCTCCACAAGGACGAAAACGCACATCAGTTTTTTAGTGGTGACAGAGAGGCACAAAGGAAAGAAACTGTCGGCATTTGTACACTGCAGACAGGATCAATTCGCAGTGCTTCGGAAAAAGCATGTCAGAGCAACAGCTTCACTAAATGAGTTCCAACAATTCGCATAATTACAATAGCTTTTGTTCCTCCCTCATTAAGTGAGGGAAAGACCTGACAAGGTCAGACAACATTTTTGGTGAATTATTACAACTCCTGGAATTTCCTGAGGTTGGTGACTAGCTCCGAGAGGTCTCCATCCATGTTGCTGTTCCACTTTACTCAGCGGACAACAATTTAAATATTGTCATTTGCACAGACCAGTTTCAGCCAATATGTGTCCACAAAATTAGTACCAGTGGATTTAAGATTACATGATAAAAGCCTGGCTTTAGCCAAAGTTTCAAAGTATTAATGTAGAACGAACACCAGTATAACTGAAAAATAACGTGCAATTAGAACCTCAACATGCACACACTTCAGAATTTTGTGAGACAAGGCAAGTCAGGCAGCTGTCATGGCACAGCTGCCCACATGCATTGCTGGCAAAAGAGGACATCCTCAAGCACGCCTGACCCACTGCAGAGCAAAGACTGACCACTCGCTGCAGCCTTGGTCTCATTCACTGCTCCACAAGGGCTCTTCCTCCCTTCTGCTGCTTCCCGTGGGGGTGGTGACTCATGGCGGACCGGCAGGCCAGGCAGCTGGCCAGTTACACTGCAGTGATCTCTGCCCTCTCAAACTGGCCGTGCAGAAACGCCACAGGTCAGGTGTATGCGAACAGATTGTTCCCTCCAGACTTGTGTTAAATACAGAAATATACCACAGATGTACGGTCACTTGGTCTAACAGTTGATTGTTACTTCTAGGATAAAGCATAGGTCTTCCCCAGCACCTTCTTTGTACTGGCTGTTGATCAAGTTGCTGCACAGCCAGCCAAGCCAAACCTGCTGATTCAGCTGAAAAAAAAAAAACAACCAACAAACCAGCAAAATGAAACTGTTTTAACTGGATAAACTCATCATCTGATGCAAAGAGGCAGGAATAAGCAGCAGAGAGCCGATTTCAGCAACACCGCACCCCTAGAGTGCATTAAGTGAAGCATGAAGCTGTACCCTGAAGGTTCATCTTTGGCAGAGTCCACGTACCATTCATTTTATATTTATCAGTCTCCTAGTCCTGCTGCTACTCATTGGTTTTGCTCTGTAGTTAAAAGCTTTGTGTTAAGCACAGACAGCTACTAATTTCAAGTTAGCTGCATTCCGAAATTTAGTACTTCTAATAAGCAGGGAAGGGATCTGCAAGATGCCCTGCCAGCAAGTCACATAAACTGTTGAGCAAAGGTATTTTAAGTCAGCTAACCCGCCCAAGTGTTTATCTTCTTTGGAGCTTTGTAGTCACCACTGACATCAATTGAAAATTCCACAAACAATAGCTTTTATTAATAGATTTTTAAAAGACTTTTTGAAAATTCCAAACTCAAATCTGAAGGAACGTAAGACTCCCTATTCATTGAAAAAAGGGATGAATTTTAAGGCTTAAGTGGTTATGGCCTTTATTTCTACACAACAGAAGAGCTTCAGTATCTCCTTGACCGCCCTACTAGGTCACTGGTTCAGTACTGAAAAAGAAAATTCAGCTTTTTACTATAGGTAAGTATCTCACAGACTAAACAAGACATTGCCACATTCTGGTTCTAATCCAAGAAATATTTTTTACTCAAAAATTCACTATGTGCTTACCTTTTCTACAGCCCTTGGATCAGGAAACTTAGGCTAATTGGAAACTCCATTAACGTAGAGCCAAGCTGTCTTTAATTTCCATACCATTAGAGGTTGGCAAGAAAGAGGCACGTAAAGACTATCCTAAAAACAAATGAGAACACCAAGATGATCCTTGCTATTTCTCACCACTACGCTGACAATCAGCAGAGAAGAGCAACTTCTAAGTGTGTAGAACAACTGTGATGACTCCTCACTGAAATGTAATCTGTGATTTCAATAGCATGTTTGAGCAGCTGCTGTTTGTCAGAGATGTCTCGGAGTACAAAGAACTCAAGAGCTATCTAGGGTCACCACTACAATAGGCTTGTTTCCCAGGAACGCAAAACCTGGCTTAAAAATTCACATTGGGAGAAGGTAACTGCAGCACTGCGTAATACATCTTGTAAGAAAGGCAATGTAACACTTGTTTTTCCTTTGCTTTCAAGAAGTGCTTTTGTCTATCACACTCTGCTTTGGAGATTAATAGGCCAAGGTTGTGGATGTCTCCTTTTGCTTAGCATCTAAGGTGGTGTCCTTGGAGGCACGTCCCTGATGGGTGAAGCAAGAGCAGCTCCAATAGCACTGGACACTGGGTTACAGCAGAGGCAACTACCAGTTCTTAGGCCTTAGTCACCTCAGAACACCTTTGTGAGGGGGCAGGGCTCTCAAGTCCCCCACTTCATCCAGACACACACCCCCACTCCCTGCTTTGGACAGTGCAGATACCTGACAATACCTGCACTGCCACAAAAGGAACAGATTGTTTTGAGAAGATGCTGCCAAGAATTAAAAGGGCACATGTGTAAGTATGCTGACCAAGGAGACAGCAAAGCAGTGTAGGCCAGCAGAAAGATGACAGAAAGATACAGCTACTTTGAAGGCCAGGTGCTTCCATACTGTGCTGTGTATATTCTCCACGCACATATGCACACATGCTGGACATGATTCAAGAGAGGAAAGAGGGAAGAAAGGGAAGTCTAAGATGCCATGAATAACCACAATGGTGCAACTTCAGGGATTCACTTCTGAACCCTACTTAAGTGACCTGAAGAGGAGATCACACTCTAAACTCCAGAGAAGGCAGAACCTGACAGGGGGAATTCCTTCCCCACCCCTTGAGTTTCACATTGCCTTGAGCAATGGATCAGCCAGAATCTAGAAGTGACACTTTCTGGTACGTCTGATCACAGGTTCACAAGAATGTGAGTAGCAAAGTACTTCTGAGAGTAACTGCCTACGCCTGTGGAGAAGTCAGGTTAAATTCTAGAGCCCAAGCACCAACTACTATTGGCTTAATGCAGAACTACACATTATGAGTACCCCCAGTCATCTTAATTTGATCTTCACCCTTCCCCAGCCCAAGAATTTATCTAAGCTAGATGAAAGCATATCTTACTTAAGACTAGGTAATGATGTAGCTACCTGCATAAGCCTTTGTTTCAATTCTTAGCAGCACCCTTAAGACCGATGTCTAGCCACTGAGTATTTTCTTTCTTTTGCCAGCAAGTAAAAAAGATCTGAATAGTATTCCATTACCAGTGTGCAGCTACACACAGTGATCAAGTTACTGCTTTGTTTACTCAGAAACAGTAAGGAGATTTAACCTGAGCCCATATCATAGAAGTACTTTCTGGATTCTTTGCTGCACATCTCCAAGTACAGGCACTACAAAGAGAATGCAGGATTCAAGCAGATAACCTCCCTGCTTCTGTTAATAGTCACGGATCACATCCACTGCTGATAGCTCCAATAGCAGCTTTCTGTACATTGCTGTCACAGTAACACCCTCCTTCACTTCTCTCTGGGTACACAGAGACATTGATTTTGATGAAAAACCTTGGTTCCTGTTTGCCAAGGGTATTTCATTGTGTATTAGGAATAGAAATACACAAATGTATTTTATATGTGAATAACCTCACATAACGTAAAGCACTGTGCTTATGTAAAAGGACAATTTAATAACAGGTCCAGGGTCTTTCCTGATCAGCACACACATGTAACTAACCTGCACATGGGTCAGCATGAGAAATACTTCAGAAATTGTCAGAAATTCAGATACTTGCATAGCAAGCCACCTTCCTATACAAACTAATTTCCAATAAATACTACTTGCATTTTCCAGAAGACATCTACCCTCAACCCCAATCTTCTGTACCTAGCATCCAAATTTCCAGACTTCAGTTACTACTCACCCAGCTTCAAAATTCATACAGGTTCCTGGAGTTCTACAGGTCTCTGATCAGGTGAACAAACTTGTTTGGAGAAGGAACAATTTTTCTAACTGCAGCAGGGTTAATCTTACTGGCTTGCAGATAATTAAGCCCCAGGTCAAGTCAGGGCTTTCCCCAAATAAGTTTGTTTTTTTACTGGCTTTCTCCTAAGTTTATCTATGCACTGTGAACATCAGATGACTTGAGAAAAGTCCCAACATGGAAATTTCATTTCTGAGTTGTTTTGGAATGCTGCCATCAGTTTTCCAGCAACATATTGGTCAATAACAGAGCAAGAAACACACATTCATTACACAGGATAAAAAACTGTTTGACCTCTTAGGCTGGTTTTTTTTTTTTTACACTACAACATAAGGAGTATTTTGCGGTTACGACACTGATCTACAACTTCAGTGAAAAAACCGAACCAACTACAGTTCTGACCTTCAACCTGACAGACTGCACACACAATGTTAGGTGAATCATCTTTCTATACCATTAACTACACATAGCTAGAGGTACAAATGCATGCACACAGCTAAGTATATAAACCATAACAGCAGGGACAGAAACCAATTCCTTCCTCAGCCAGCTTGAAGGGCAGTGGTAGTTTCTCCTGCACAAAACAAAAATCAGATTTAAAAAGGATGCTGGTAAATTTTTCACCAGTATCATGAGTCTACTGTCATCTTGCATCCCGATTATCTTTTCTGCTTAGGATTACAGCCTGACCAAAATATTATGAAATCTACCATGATCACTTCCATATTTTTAGTTAGTCTCAAGCCAAGAGGAAGAAAGTTGATTTTTGTTGAGCAACTATTACAGGAAAAACACAGCAGTTTTTCATCCAGCTACATATCACATTCTCTGCACATAAGGCAAGCAGGATCTGCAAGCTCTAGTCAGCTTCTACAGTGAAATCAACAGTATATTAGGAATTTACTGAGAAAATAACAATTTCTGCTCCAATGAGAGGGATTAAACTGTTTGCGAACTGAAGTCTGTAAGAAGTGTCATCCTTCCTCCTCCCCGCTCAAGCAGGTTTTACTTTCCTGCAGAGTGATAAGTAGAGATTGTTTATGAGGACAGGTGACAGACATGTTATGTGATCTATTGCCTGGGAGTCCAGACACAGGCAGAGTCCAGCCTTTTACAACTCAGAGGAAACATGACAACTATGTACAAAGCACCATATTACCAAAATTATTCTGAATAAATTTCTAGTACTGGCAAAATTCTTCAAGAGTAACAACTAAGACTAAATTGATCAAAGAGCCCACGAGATTACAAAGCTTTGGTATATAAAAGTCCTTTTTAAAAAACAAAGCAGTTAAAATGAATGACAACTTGCAAGTTAACTTCTCTGTTAAAAGAGCAAACATAACACCCTAACAAAAACAAAGGCTTCCAAAAATACAGATACATGAAGACTTAAAAATAACATAGTAATTTTTTCTATATCATCTGACAAACAGTCATTGTTCCCACCTGTAAAATTCTGCCTTTTGTAGGACTCCAATAGCAACCCCTCAAGCAGTCTCCTCCCTCTATAATGACTGGGTATAAGAAGTGGGCTGCAACTTTTTTCTTGTATACCCATGCATTAAATAGTGCTGGTGAAGTGTAATACACATACATCAGCCAAATACTAGAATTTGCTATTAAAATGTCAGAAAAAGTTATCCCAGATAATCCTGCCAAATCCTTCACATTAAAGATACAGACTTGATATTACACTCGGTTCTGTATTAACTAGTCCAAATGTTTATTGACATCCCGTGAGCCTAACATTAGAACCCATGTCCTTTGAAAAAAAAATTACAGGAAGTACTAGTCAAACAGCTCTTAGTGTCCCCTGTTATCAAAGTTTGTGGAGCCTCTTGCAACACATTTGTAAACAGAAGCAAAGAGATCAAGTAGAAGTTCTTACATTAAAAGCACACTTGCAAATTGACAGAGTTGCCTCTGCTGAATCAAGTTCAAATTTACCCCAGATAATTTAAAAAGCAACAGATTAGTATCAGAGACTTCAGGTGAAAGTTCAAATTGTAGGTCTTTCAAAAAAGCATCCAAGAGAAGCTGTAATACCATTGACGAGGTTAGAGTCACTTCTGGGACCTAAAACCGTGAGTATGCTGTTCTTTGCTGTTGCTGCTGTGATGGTGGCTGTCCTTGCTGTTGCTGAAGACGAACCTGCTGGGAGTATGGATCCTCAAGAGATTTAACAAAAATAGTGGTTTTAGGCCCAGTTTTCCAGACAATACCATTTGAATCTATTACAGAGGATTCTACTGTGATGTTGTGGGTGCCAAGTATCACAAAGTTTAACAGAAACTGAGTGCTGAAGTAGTCGTTGTGTGGTTCCACCCTTTGCTCCATTTCATTGGTCATGTTGTCAATAGGAATCTGAGAACACATGGAAGGTTAAAATGCCATTTTATATAAGCCTGTTAAAGTAAGATTTCTGCTCTCCATTTAAAGGAGAGAAAAGAGAAAAATCTTCATCCTCAGTTTTCCTAAATCAGTGCATCTGCATGTTTGGGCCAGCTTGACATGCTTTTTCATTGATGAATGAGTTTTTGTATCTATTCACAGAAACAAGGTAGTTAACAAGCCTTTCTCCCTGAGGTTCCAGTTCTCCACAGAGCAATACAAGTCAGACAAACATTACACACCTCCCAGTCTTGTTATTTTAGAAGCAACTGACTTTTTTTTCATCCCCTCTAAAAAACCCGACCAAAACCAAAAAGCCAATCCCAAATGCCACCAAAACAGGCCTTCCACTGAGTGTCACATGTTAGCAGAACCTGAACTTTAGACATGTAACCTTTGATTAATGTAATGTGTATCTCCTCAGGTTCTATTTAATTTGAACAGCCTGTCCTCCTGATTTCCTTCATAAAAAAACACCCTTGACATGAGGATAAAGAAGTTCTAGAGCCTATGTGGTAAAGAATAACCTACTCCTGCCTCTTTCCCCACCCCATGGTGTTTCATATGATATACACCTTCCTGACTGCAAGCAGATTACTAATGATTTGTTCAGAATATCACAAAGCCTTCTTTGTTTGGAAAAGCTGTTACTAAAAAGGTATCAGCATACAACAGACAAAAATCCCAAATGCCTTCCATGCACTATGCCTGGCTCTGGGCAGTGCCTGAATGTCAACTGTCAAGGGTGAGAGGATTACAGAACCCTCCTTTCATCTCAACCTGAAAGTTCTGCTAAACAGAGCCAAACAGAAGAGCAGGGAAAATACAGCAACAAAGCTTAAGACTCCTCCTGGCTCTATTCTATCCATACCTTATAGTCTTGTCCAGATTTGCTCTGCAGCACCGAAGAGACATTTAGACAGACAGACTGGATTTTACGGAAAAGGCCTGGTTTAGATCCATGCTGAACGACTCCTTCCACCTTCAGCGCCAATTGCTGATTGTTCTGTACTGCAATAGGTTCTGCTGGGTTCCTCGGAGATGGGGACAGAGCAAGCTGAAATAGTCCAAAATGTAATTTTATGCCTCCAGAAAAGCAAACACAATTCAAGGATGAAACAGAACACTATAGAAAAATTTCCAAGGAGAGATTTGGTAGGAAAACCAGCAAATCAAAACACAGATCTTACATCTGAGACTCATTACTATAATAATTAATAAGCATCATCAGCAGTACCAGACATAGTCTTTATCAGTTTCATTGCACTTCAAAAGAAGCAGAAAAAAACCCCAGATGCTGTTTGCAGTCAAATATCTTCACTAAAAATGCCAAAGCTTTGTGCCCTCAGTAAGGCTTTTCTCAAGAAGCAGACACTCTATAAAGAAATATTTTAGGCCACATTTGAGCAGTACTTACCTTAATACTTGTAGACTGCAACTTCTGAAAAAAGTACCTTTGAAATGAAAGGGGTACCTTCAACAACGCAATGACAGCATTGCACAGACAAGCTGTATGCTGCAAGAAACAGAACCAAAACAATTGAGAAAAAATATCATTCGTAGCATAGGAATAAGACATGCACTTGAGGTACTGGAAACACAGTAATTTCCACCGTCCAGAAATACATTGATACAGTCAGAGGACAACAGCCGCTATGATGACAGTGAGTACATTCAGTCTCTGTTTATGTTCTGCCCTTTATGAAGACAGTATTCTGCTCTGTAAAGAACAGAAACAAAGAAAAAAAATCCAAATAATTTCAGTCCTACTAGAGTCAGCAGAGTAGGATCTTGAAAAACTCACACAAATTCTCAAATAAACAACAACTTCACTCCAAGCAAACAAGACCAACATCTACCACAGCTTAAAACGTACACTGCATTAAGCCTCTAGTCTGCTCTGCCTCTCCCCACTGCACTATTCTGTACTTCCAGCTCAGACAAGCAAAGGCAGCACTACTGAAGTCACTGAGCTGCACTGGTAAGGAGCCAGGGACAACTAAGTTTACAGGGTTTACCTTTGCTAAGTTTTACAACACTCATCCCTCTATCCTATTTAGAATTGGTAGGGACTGTTGAATTTAGAAACAAGGCAAATAGGTGCCAGCCATGACAAGTGAACTACCTTGTTCCCATCAACATGCACTTCAGCTTTATGATGTTCAGTAACAGTAAAAGAGGAAACCATACCATAAGCCCTGTAAAAGAGTATGTTATCAGCTCACTGTTTGCATTCAGCACACTTTACATTGTGTTCTCTGATGACCTGCACTGATAACAGAAACACTATACTCACAAAACACAGTATTAGCTGCCAACAGCTCAGCGACCAAAGCTAAGCTAGTGCTGAACACTCCAGCTCTGTACGGTAGGGGAAGAATTCCTTCGTGAAAACAGAACGAACAAAGAGAGTGAGCTTCAGTATTTGAATGCAAGCTTCAGCATTTGAATGCAAGTAAGGCAAGAGATCTAACAGACTGACACTACTTCCAGGTATCTTATCAGCACCTACTATATTATAAGTATCAGAATTTTTAACACATGATTTTCAGTCAGACCAGTAAGGTCATAGCTGTCTTCGAAAGACCTTTTATGAAGTATTTTCAAAGTAATCAGTCTCTACAGAGACTCTACAGAGACTCATTTGTGCCAGTAAGAGGTTACATTAATTAACCAAGCATGCTCCTTCAATTTCTTGACTACCAGAGATAGAGTTGCCAAGTTTTTGGAACATTTGCGTATAGAATATACGTTTAAAACTTTTACTTGCCAAGTAAGACACAGGAGCATACTTCCTGTTGAGGGATTCTACTTCTTCCAGTACATGATTAAATACAGACATCATTCTTCTTTCGTATTCACTCTCAACATGTGCTGTTCCATTTGAGCTGTATTCCTGGAAACTAAAAAAATAAAACTTTTTATATCTAACATACTTTCCTTATTGTCACCTGGGAGGCTCACGTCCAAACAGGCCCAGTAAGACCATCCTCTTACAACTTGAAATCCATTAAGAAATAAGTCTTTCAAACTGTTCACTCTGTTTTTTTTAATTATTATTTTTCCACTATAAGCTTACCCTTTACATTTAAACCCTTTAACTACAGCTTATCCACCACTTTGTCCCCACCCTCTTTCACTTGCAGCAATTACAGTCTAACAGACTCAGCATGCTTAATCCCCCTGGCTTTTATTTTAGCCTGTGGTATTTATCATGTTTAAGTCTCACAACTCAAGGAAAAGCAAGAATGACAGAGTGCAACCTAAATCTGGAAGTTTATAATACCATGTTTTGAATACAATGCCATCTCCTAGACACCTAATGTTTAGAAATCTGCAGCTTCATACTTTTTACAAGTATGATTAATACATCTTCTAGGCAATGCTTAATTCATAATGAGTAGGACGGTCACTTTGGATGCTCACTTTAATTTTCAGTTATAAAAGCACAATTAAAAAGATATTTATCCACACTGTCTTCCATTTAATCTCAGCCTGATAAGTTTTAAAGAGTGATTCAATTCATAGATATTTCAACAAATTTTCTAGTGGATATAGTCCTAGAACCATAGAACAATTTGGGTTGGAAGGGACCTCAAAGATGATCTAGTTCCAACCCCGCTGCCATGGGCAGGGACACCCTCCACTAGACCAGGTTGTCCAAAGCCCCATTCAACCTGGCCTTGAACACTGCCAGGGATGGGGCATCCACAGCTTCTCTGGGCAACCTGTTCCAGTGCCTCACCACCCTCACAGTGAAGGGTTTCTTCCTAATATCTAATCTAAATCTGTTCTCCTGCAGTTTAAAGCCACTACCCCATCTCCTATCACTCCCTACCCTTACAAACAGCCCCTCTCCAGCTTTTCTGTAGGCCCCTTTTTACTGGAAGGCCATCGTTAGGTCTCCCCAGAGCCTTCTCTACTCCAGGCTGAACAAGCCCAACTCCCTCAGCCTGTCCTGGTAGGAGAGGTGCTCCAGCCCTCTGATCAGCTTTGTGGCCCTCCTCTGGACTTGCTCCAGCAGCTCCATGTCTTTCCTGTACTGGGGGCCCCCCATTTAAAGAGCCAGAGGTGATGGGATTTATTTTAGAAGTTTAAATTAATTTAGTGTACATTTTCAGGACTCTGAAGGAAACTAATGCATGTATACAAGTGCAAACAGTAGGTATGGAAGCTAATACAGAATGACATAAGTTGGAAGAGATTAAAAAGTTGTTTTCTATTTTAATGCAAGTCTGTAAGACAAGTCCAATATAGCACTCAAGAACAAAATCAGTACAAAATGCAGAACCAGAAACACAGTCCCCAGTCTGACAGGTATAGCACAGGAACAACAGGTCCTCAAGGTTGCCCAGAGTTAGAAGGGTCTACTGAGAAACTTCCTGAACATTTCTTGAATTCCTAGGCTTAAAACCCCAAGGAGTTAGAAATAAATAGCAAAAGGAGTAGGAAGTTAACTATCAAACCTACCTTACAGATTCTGGATCCAAAATCAGAGCTTCTATCGCATGTGAAATCAACAGACAGCTCTGTTGTTGTCTGATATTAATATTAAGGAGTTAAGACTTAGAAAATTGGCATCTAAAACAAGAAATGCAGTCTATTTACTGGCACTTTTCCCTATTTCTCTAGCTTTTCTGAGGTAATCCTACAGTCATTACTCCCTTAGTAAACAGAATGAGAATTATGAAAATCCAAATTTTGTTGTTGCACTTTTTGTGTCATAACTTGTTCATAGAGTAATTCCAAACAATAGCATGGCAATGTTTATTTCTAAACAGGTTTCAAGCAATTGGTACCTAACTTTTATGTTACTAACTGCTTCAAAATTACTTTGTGCCAGTCTTCATAGACAAGAGAATTGTTAAGCTTCATGCTGTCCATATTAGAAGGAAAGTGGACAGATTCTAAGATTAAGAGGATACAGTTCTACATTCCTTAGAGTTGCTGAGTCTGCATCAAAAGATGACTGATAGAGATCTCCATATCGTGTAGCCAGGTTTCGGAATTCCTCCATTGAGTGTTTCATCTACAGAGACAGTGTTACTAGTCAAAAACAAAGCAAATCAAAGCAAAACAAGCCCCGCACATCCAGAAAACTACTACAGTGTAACATACAACTCCAGCAAAAATATATGAAATCCTTGCTTCTTCACAAGAGATAAAAATTACCCAAGTGACAGACTTATCCAGGCATTAAACTGATGTTTTTTATGTAACACAGCCACCAACATACCCTCCTCAGGTTAAAAACTAAGGCAAAATAAAAAATCCCCATCAACCACCTCCCCCATTCCCTACTAGGATATCAAACCGCTCTTTCAAAGACTACCCACTGATTCTTTATTGCACACTACATGCATTTTATAAGCAGAATGTCCTGTTATTCTGTACAGTATCAAGTCAGTTGCCACCACTCACCAAAAGGAGTTGCAGTATAATATTAAAGTATATATTATTCTTTAGTTTAACCACAGTATCTGAGGTGTTTCAAAATAAGATGTGAAAGTTCTTGCTGCAAGTTTGAGCTTATCGAGTGGCTTACTACATGCATGCCCTTCGAAGCTGTGTGCATGAATGTATGAGAAAACATATGCCTGTGCTCAACTTCAAAATATGGCCTGCTACACGCAGACTTTTATAGCTACAGCTGTAAACCAAGGCCCATTATTTAGCAAGACCTCTCACTACTACTTTACAGTTCTTTTGTTAGATATGATTGCTGAGAAGTAAATTCATACCAGAGTCATAAATTAACTGCACAGGATTGGAACAAGAACACATGCCTGGTTAGAGATGCGCCCACACCTTTGGAGATCATTTCCTGATGTCATAGCAATCGTTGTGGCAATAGCTGGTGGTGGACTTGTTTTTAGACTGTTGCAGGTACAAATAAGTTGAGAAAAAGCTTGTAGAAGGTCAATCCTGAGTTTCACAAATCCACACTGAAAGCTCAGCGGATTAAGTGGCGTACTAGCAGCCTGAAACACAGTAATAGGAATGTTGGCAATCTAGGTCAAACGCAAACATGCTAAAATAACTTTGCTATGTCACTGAACTGTCTCATCAGACAACTGAACCCTTCAGTTCAATTTTAAAAGCTGCTTTTTTTAAAAACTGCATTCAACAGATTTGCTCAATTGAAACCATACTGAACATAAAGGACACGGAAGTTAGGCTTGAAACAATGTTTTAGTAATTACTTGTCACCCTTGTAACAAGTGTTACTTAAGGTGTTACAATGTTGTTAGGGCACTTATTTCCTCTTTTTCCAAGGCCAAGCTGTTAGGCTTCAAATGACATTAGTCCAGACCGCCTTTACTGTAAGAGAGCACACTGAATTGGAAGGCAAACATGAAGCACAGAACAAGCGGTTCTCAGTATCAGCCAGTGGAGAAAGAATTGGTTAAAGTTACCTGCAGCAAGAAGAAGGGGTGATAACCTTTGATTTTTTTGGAACTGCGAAATGGACAGGAACATTAGAGAGGGACTGAATCATGTATTTGATGAAGGCAGAGACAGTTCAGTGACAACTAGGAACAGTAAATACAAGCACTCCAGGAGGGTAGACTTGCTGCTATTATTCAGAAAATATGGAGCAATGTTTCAGAGAGCCGTAAGAGCTTATCTCACAGAAGCATCTATAATAGTTTAGGACACCCAGGAGGGGGTAAATTGCAGCACTCAGTATTTATTACTAGTTAAAACAACAACACACTACTTATTTTGCTTATACTGCTGGATTTTGAACAGAGTACACTTTAGGGAGAAAAAGAGCATCTGCAGAACAAAGCACTGAGACCTTCTCTTACTCAGAATAGAAGTAAACTCATGTATGTCTTCCCCAGTGCTCCTTATTCCTCAAGAAAAGAGGTCACTTCTGGAAGCACGAAGTTATAACCCATCCCAAAACCTTGCTAAAGACCCATGTCTTTGCCAGCAGGAAAGGATTAAACTAGTTTCTCACAAAACATCATGTCATCTGAGAACTGGCCCACTGACTAAAGTAAGGAAAGATCAGCCAACTGCAACCACTTTAAACTACTGAGCTAGATTTCAACTGAAGAAATAAGATTATTTCATCACTTGAGCCATTCAGCCCCTCTTATCTACTACTGCTTTCCTTTCTCCAAGGGCATAAAAAAACCAAACCCTTTTGAATGGAAATCGTTCAGTTTATTCTACATGGATGGTTACAGAAAACCCTCTTTGGAAGACATCTTGGTGCACTGTAATTGCTCTACAGAGACTACATGCTTTTATAGAGAACAAAGTACAAGTACTTATATCAGAAAATCCAGACATTTTTAGTAGTGCAAATTGGACTGATTCTTGTAAATGGCAAGACAAGCTTGTCTCATTAATACTGCAATTTACCTTATCTGCTACCCATATAGCCATAGGCAATAAATGAGTTACAATTCTTTTTTGAAAGTGACAGAAAGTTCTTTGGCTCAGCCAAGTTCTTCAAACACCACCACTTACCAACACATTTGGAGTTAGTGTTACTTAATCAATGGTTATATAGTTCTTTGTTCACGTTCTCTAGATTACCAGGAGTGAAAAATAAACACAATGCTTCCAGTGAGACGCATGTTCTGTGCCAGAAAGGGCAGGCCCTATTCAAAACCTTTACTAACTATGCAAGCACACAGTGAGACAGATGGGGGACTGTGGCCAATATGATCTATGACAAATCTCTGCCCTCCCACACCCTCCCTTCCATCCATAAAGTAATTGGACTTTTTTCCTCAAGTGGACTAACCCACATGAAAGAACATTTTGCAATGCAAGACAGACAATTGCACATTTATCAAAAAGGAATTGAGAAATTTTTTGACGAGATCAGACACTGAATATTTCATCATTGCTAAACTGGGCTGACTGAACATCTGCAACAGATTTACTAGCACAGGGTCTTCCAGCTACAAAGCAGACAGCTACAGTGTTCATCACACTAATAGTCTGCAGTACCAACAGTGCTGAGTCATGCTCTACACTGAAACAGCAGCAACAATAAGGCTAAAGTCAGAGGGAGAGACACAGGAGTCTTCAGCAGTAAGACTATTGTGTGCTTTATGGCACTTTGCACCCCTTTGAGAAGCTGAGTTCTGTAGATGCAAGCAGTGAGTGGCTCCTTTCACAGCTGATACACTCAAGCATGGTTAGGAATTTGTCCAGAGCAATGCAACAAGTCAGTAACAGTCAGCAATAAAATGCAGTTTCTTCTCTAGCCCCCCAAAACCAGCACTTACTCCTCTGGACCACAATCACCATTAAGTATCACACCCAGAAGGGCACCATGTGCAATGCAAGATGAGGACTGGAATCCTTCAACAGAAAAAAACCCAAACTCTAGGGAAAGGCCCATTAAATTACTGAATCACAGAATGACCTCTTTAAGCAAGTTATTTTCCTGCCTGTAGTAAATATTAACATCTAATTAGATGAGGAACCCCCCCAACATCTTCCAGACATCAAAAATCTTGAAGTGTTGAATTAAGAGCCTTATTCACTCAGTCAGCAAGACAAATACTTCAGGAACTACGGAGCTTTCTCTCAGAGGACAAAGGTGTACAATTTATGTCCTTCCTGCTAATTCAGGGACATCTTATTAAACAGCAATATTAGTGTTTATTAAAGTTCAGATATCTGAATTGTCATGACACTGACAATTACAGTAACAAAAAAAGCAGCTTCATTCAAAAGACATGCAGTTTTCTGTGTGTAAAGATTTCTTCATGGAAACTAAAACATGAAAGTATTATGTAAAGCTGGATCATCCTATTAAGAAGGAACTTCACAGTGAGAACTGAAAGTCCATATTCATTAATGCCTTTTTTGCTTACATTCAGACATCACACAGAACTTCTTGATATTTTTACTTCAGAGAAACAGAAAGTATTTGTATAAAAGCAGGTACCATCTGAATTCTGCTGATTTGATGAGTTTGAACTGTCCTCTCTCCTCTAAATTGGTGTTGCCTTGTTGTTAGGATTCCACAGGACCACATTGTTTTCCTCCCTCCTGCTGAGTTGATGTTGCCTTTGTATTTGACAAAGTGATCCTTCTCCATATTTCAAGAATATACCAGCCAATTTAAAAAAATTTCCAGGTTTGACGATTCTTACAGCATTTAATCAGCCACAACAAAGAGTGGAAAAATTTAAGTACTGTAACTTTAAAAAGATCTGTCACATATGATTTGAAGAACAAGGCAGGAAATGAGAGGGGAAGAGAAAACAGAGAAATTACTAATCACACTTCGCTGAGCTACAGGATCTTCTCTGAAGATGCCGTGTGTTAGAACCAGCTCTTCCCTGCAGTCCTCAAAAAGAGAGTCTGGCAGATGTCAGACATCTCTAGAAACTTTTCATAGGTTTAAGAACAGAAACCAAACAGACATGCTACAGTATACAGAAGCATCATCACTAAAGTAGATCTGTGCTCACCGTCAGTGACGCTATTCCTTTGTGATAGGATTTTAAAGCTTCAGCAATGCAAGAAAGTGCCGAGCTGTAGTTGTCCTCCTGCAAACCTGTCAGACACTGTTCTGCATGGGAGAACTCCTTCAAGCTGTTCAGCCAGAAGTAGAAGTGTTCTGAAGCCACTTGAGTCAGCAGGCTTTGATAAAGTTCTCTGGCCATGTCATGGTTGCCCTGTATTGACACGAATTTTTTTAAGAGGGGACATGAAAGCAAGCTGTGGGTTTCTACAGAGCACATACAAGAGCAGTAATGTCTCCAGAGCTACCCTTATTTGAAAAATAGAAGTAGTGAAACTTCTTCCAATCATTTGATCATGACAATCCTAACAATAAAACTACAAATGTTTATTTTATGGAAATATAAGCCTGTATAAAGTACTTACTTACACAAGGTAACTAAACAAGATGAGAAACAATATCAAATTTCACTTTTACTCCAGCATCTCCTACTAGGGTTTCTCTGTAACTCTAACCCCAGCTCTGACTTTACTGAAGGGAAAAGGGAAACTTTTTCTTCACATTGAAGAAGCAAGCACACATCAGGATGGACTATAATCACCATCTAAAGAACAGGTTGATCAGGTAGATTAAGCACGTGCTCAAGAAAGTATCAGGTCATTACTTCTTTCTCAAATACTTCAAAAACAAGTGAAAAACCATCCTGATGAGATACTGCCCTAAATGACATATATCTGAACCAGCATTCCAGGGAATTAAGAGGGATTTTTTTATTCCCACCCTTCCCCTTCATTTCCTCCTCCCAAATCCTACTATTTTCCTTACTTTTTCCAATTCAGAGAAATCACCAGCATCCTTCTAACCACACCAGACTATTTTCCTCTAGGTACTTTCACTTACCATTCTAGAAGCCTGCCTGGCTATCCTGTAGGCTGTCCATCCATTGGAGGCATTCTCAAGCTGCTGTTTGATAACAGTTTTGATTTCTGAAGATAAAGCTTTCTGACTGGAAACAAATATCACTGTGGCAAGAGAAACCTAATGAAGGGTGGAGGAGTGAAGAAGGTTATATTTCACGAACAAAACAAGAAAAAAGCCAATTCTGTTTCCTAAACTACCAGAAATGATCTGCTTGATTTTAGCCTTAAAACTACATAGAAGATTACATATACATTTTCACTGAGGAACTTCTCAGTTATATCTCTGAAGTAGTTGTGGCAACCCAAGTATTTCTTGTAGATGAAGAGTCACTTTCATTTAAGTAATCTTACTGTGGCTTGTCTTTTCTTTCTTAAAATTCAAATTCATATCCAAGTAGATGTGATAAAAGCATTTTTATCTCTTACAGTATATTAAATGTCATGTGCATCACAGTACCATGCATAACTTGAGCTAACTGCCATTTTGTTTTTCTATAACCATTATTTTACAGATACCTTGATAATTTCAATAGCTAGGTTTGTCTAAGCAGTGCCATCTGCTGGAAAACCTAATGGAATACACTGCATAGTTCAGCTTCACATTTCATATTATTCATGCATTCATATTTCGAGACCAAACAGGACAAAAGTTAAAGCCAAACTGAAAATAGTGGCTATAGACTGGCACATCAACTTGGGTATAGTAAATGGCTTAGCCACCTTTTTTAATAAAATCCATCCACAGCAGTTTATATAGACATTACCCATCAAGGGCTGTTTACCAGAAAGAGGTCTTACCAAGAGTTCCTGTTTTTTATCAGTGGTAGATCGTCCAATTAATTTATAGAGGTCCATTAGGTCTCCTAGCATCCCATCTGCTAGGACAGGCAGCTGCATGGCAATAGCCGCTAAACAGTGGCACATGAGAATCCTAGCAGCATCCTGGGCACTGTGCAACTGGGTCAGCAGGGATTCAACTACCGACTGGCTCAGGTGAGGACGGCACTTGACCAGCTTTACCATACAAGTTAACGTGATCTGCAATTCACACAATCAACAGGTATAATAAGCACAATGCCTACTTAACAAAAATAAGCCAGATACTTATCTGCAAGTATGATTGTAGGAATATAGAAGATCTGGTATTTTCAGAACTACGTACACTACCAAAGGTGAGATTTTCCTAAGAGTCCAAGCCTCTGTCCCTGAGCTCACAGCACAAAAACACACCACAAACTCAAGATTAAGTCATTTTTCCTTCTCATACCACCAGTCTTTACAGGTAAATAATAAAATAAAATTACTAGTAGCAGCTTATCTAGTAGGAAAACAAAAAAATTTAAGAGACTGTTGTAATCACGAACACTGCATCCCCATCTCCAAAAAGCAGGTTCTCTCCGAGATCCTCTTCACCCTCCAGACATAACTCCACCCCTTGTTGAAGTTCATGTTATTACAGCTATTCCTCTAAGGAAATGCATATTTTTCACCTACAACAATCAACTTTAGAGCTGAGAGGAGTTGCACTATAGTTGTGCTCAGGTCTCTCTTCCATTCTGACTATGGGCAAAATGTAGAAAAGACCCCATTTCCTTACAGTATGCAATGCTTCCACCAGAAAGGATCTGGTGCACGCTAGCTTTACCGTTATACAAGCTGTTACTATAATTTACAGCTGTGCTAGGGGAAGACAACAGTAATGTCACCTTTAAGGTTGCCTGAGCTCCTGGATTGTCATCTTGACTACAAAGAACAAGAAGAGCCTCTAAGCCAAAAACTGCATCTTGCTCCAAAGGCAGAAGATCTAAGAAAAGAAAAATATAGTCAGAAAACAGGGAACTAACTTACTGTAATTGGTATAATGCTTGTGCTGGTGTTACAGCAATGACAGACATCTTCCTAATACTTCTGCCTTACCTTATTTTGATTAGAAACAATTCTGCCATTCCACATCCCAGGTAGCTATTCAGCAGTCACAGCAACTGCGACATTTGTAAAGTGCACATAAATCTCTGGACTAAGATTTCTAAATGCCCTGTTATTCTTTTGCAACAGACTGTGCAAAGAGTTTTCAAAGGCTGACAAACAATTCAATATCTTACAGCAAAGGTAAGACAAGCATTTATTTAGCACAAGTTCCACCATGCCCAGTGATTTTTGTCTAAGTTACATGAAGATGGAATCTTTCCAACCATTCATAAAAATCATACAGAATATTTTCTACTAGATTATAGTCCCCATTTTCCTTACCCAGCATGAAAGAGCAGACAGATGTACAAACAGGTTCACAGACAAGACCAGCTAATGCACATTAAGTGCATAAGCCTGGCTACACAAACACATTTTATTGTCTTTACTTTCATTTACCTTTTTCCTGACAAGAGGCTGATATATTAGTCAGAATTCTCACACCATGAGCTGCAATGCCACGGTTATTATGGTAACAGCACTCCTGTGCTAGTTTTACTAAATCAAGCGATCTTGCAGTTGTAGCTGCTGTTCCTAAATAAAGACAAGGCAAACAGGACATACAACAGTACAGTCCACAATTACACCACAGATCTTTTCGAGTACATTTCTGCAAAAAAACCCAATACTGATTCAGGTTTAGGTTTTTCCATACGTTTAAAGGATAGGATAAAAATGTATCTTTTTCTCTCCACACAGAGGCTCTCCTTCCATTCCTGAACACTATATATGAGAAAGAATATTTGGGTCTAAAGGCTGATGTTTCTGGGACTCAAATATTGCCTTAAGAAATAGTATATCCGATTCAAAAAGCTGGTAAGCATATTAGATGTGCCAGAATGACTGAAGATGTACTATTTTTCTCCATTTCAACAGCCCATGTAGCTGGGCTCACAATACTCACGAAGGCAGGCTGGCTTTCAAGGAAAAATATTACGATCACCATTTTAACAAGATACCTTGAATCACTTTAAAAGTCCACTCAAGTGCTGTGTCCAGTTTTGGGCCCCTCATTACAAGAAAGACATCAAGGCCCTGGACCATGTCCAAAGAAAGGCAATGAAACTGGGGAAGGGGCTGGAGCCCAAGTCTTTTGAGGAACGGCTGAGGGAACTGGGGTTGTTTAGTCTGGAGAAGAGGACGCTCAGGGGAGACCTTATTGCCCTCTACAACTACCTGAAAGGAAGTTGCAGTGAGCTGAGGGTTGACCTCTTCTCACAGATAACTAGCAACAGGACAAGGGGGAACAGCTGCAAGTTGTGCCAGGGGAGGTTTAGGTTGGAGATGTGGAGAAATTTCTTCTCGGAAAGGGTGGTCGGGCATTGGAATGGGTTGCCCAGGGAGGTGGTGGAGTCACCGTCCCTGGGTGTGTTTAAATAGAGGTTGAATCCAATACTTAGGGACATGGTTTAGTGGGTAATAGGTGGTAGGGGGACAGTTGGACTAGATCTTGGAGGTCTCTTCCAACCTCAATGATTCTGCGATTCTATTTCTCCAGAATATAGCCACAACGAAGAAAGGTTTGTCTGGTACTGAAGCAGGTCATTCCCCCAAGGGTGGCACAGGGTAACATATCAACCCACTCCTGCAGCATTACGTCTCCATGCTACACAAAAACTATGCAAATCCCTGATTTCAAAGCACCTTAAGCAGAATGCAGGTCAGCCATTTGAAAGGCATTAATTTTTTTTTGTTTTATTTATGAAGAAAAATTGAAGACCCAGAGGTAGAAAACCTTTCATATAGCACTTCAGAAATAGTGTGGCCAGCAGGAGTAGGGAAGTGATCATTCCCCTATACTTCGCACTGGTGAGGCCACACCTTGAGTGTTGTGTTCGGTTTTGGGCCCCTTGCTACAAAGAAGGACATTGAGGTGCTGGAGCACATCCAAAGAACAACAAAACTAGTGAAGGGTCTAGAAAGCAAGTCTTACAAGGAGCAGCTGGGGGAACTGGAGTTTAATGGAAAAACAGAGGCTGAGGGGAGACCTTATCACTCTCTACAACTACATGAAAGGAGATTGTAGCAAGGTGGGTGCCAGTCTTTTCTCCCCAAAAGAAATATTGGGAGAGTAAATTGCTTCAGACTGCACCAGGAGAGGTTTAGATTGCATATTAGGAAAAAAATTCCACACGAAAAGGGTTATCAAACATCAGAACAGGCTGCCCAGGGAAGTGGTGGAGTCACCATCTCTGGAGGTATTTAAAGAGACATGTAGCTGTGGTGCTTAGGGACATGGTTTAGTGGTGGACTTGGCAGCACTATGTTAAGGGTTGGACTTTATGATCTCAAAGGTCTCTTTCAACCTAAAGGATTCTGTGATTCTGGATTACCCACAAAATCCAGAACAAAATCTTAGACCATGACTATTCATAGGCATATAGTATCCCATTTTAAATTTGCATACAATGAACACAGTGATACAGTCAGCCAGTGTTCTGAGGTTCAAAAATAGTTTAATAATATGCTACAAAGTGTTTAGATGAAACTGATTATCAGTAGGTAGCCAACTCATTAGAAATTCATAGATTGGTAGCAATTAGAAGGGACCTCTAGAGATCATCTAGTCCAACCCCCCTGCTAGAGCAGGATCACCCAGAGCAGGTTGCACAGGATTGCATCCCAGTCAGGTTTTGAATCTCTCCAGAGAAGGAGACTCCACAACCTCTCTGGGCAGCCTGTGCCAGTGCTCTGTCACCCTCAGAGTGAAGAAGTTTTTCCTCAGGTTCAGATGGAACTTCCTGTGTTGCAGTTTGTGCTCACTGCCCCTTGTCCTGTCACTGGGCACCACTGAGAAGAGTCAGGCCCCTTCCTCTAGACACCCACCCTTTAGGTATTTATAAGCGCTGAACAATTCCCCCCTCAGTCTTCTCTCCAGGCTGAACCGCCCCAGCTCTCTCAGCCTTCCCTCATACAGGAGATGCTCCAGCCCCCTAATCAGCTCTGTAGCCGTCCGCTGGACTCTCTCCAGTAGTTCCCTGTCTGTCTTCTCCTGGGGAGCCCAGAACTGGACACAATATACTACCTGTGGCCTCCCCAGGACAGAGTAGAGAGGGAGGATAACCTCTCTCAACCTGATGGCCACACTCTTCTTTATGCACCCCAGGACACCATTGGCCTTCTTGGCCACAAGGGCACACTGCTGGCTCATGGAGAGCTTGTTGTTCACTAGACAGCCAAACACCAAAGATAATTATCTAATCTAGTTTTCTTACCTGGAGCACTGCTGAAGTACTGTTTAATGGCAATGGTCCCTGATAATGCGGAAAGAACAGATAGCATCCCCAGTTTCAAGCTGTCGTAAGGAGTGTGAAGAGCAGATTCACAGAGTGCCTAAACATTAGCAGAAAAGAGAGAGCTCATGGGACTTCATTCCCTGCCTATCTGTATTAAACATTTAGTTGCACTTCTCTGAAGTTTTGAGAGTCAAGATTCTTCCACAGAAAATACTATAGTGAAATCAAAAGTTAGAAGTCATGCTCTGAAGCCATCTGCTTTAGTAGACTGAAGACATGGCTTGTAGAAGAGCAACAGTAGGTCTCATATGCTAGGAAATTCCAAGTACTTTATTAATTAAAAATCAATGAAAAAATATCAGGTCTTATTGATGAAATATTGCAAAAGACTCGGATAGCTCTCCAGTCTTAGAGATATACTGATTATTTTATCGTAAAACCCTGCAGATTGTTACATGTAAGTATAAATCTCTGAAGAACGAAGTTTCAAGTGCCATTTCCTTTAACAGTCCTGATGTCCAACAGAATACACAGTTTAAGTTTCTTGGTAAACATCTTAAATTGTATTTTACTTTATAGTAGAGGTCCTGTCATACTTATGGCCTTTTGTCACATCTAGACACAGCTCACATTTTTCTCAGATCCATTATGCCACTGTCCACAATTTAGTCATTCACTGGTTTTGGAGGCTTTTTAGTCAACATGAGAGAAAGCAATGAGACAAATGGAAAATGTAAGTATATTCTGCCTCAGAGTACAAAAGCTGATCAACAACATCCAGTAATTGAATAAAGAAAAACACCATCACAAAATTAGTTTCACAGAACAAATAAAACCCCCAAAGAGTGCTCTTAGGCATACATATGTTCTTGTATAGTGCAAGGGTTAAATTCTAAGTAAATCTAATTTGTACCAATTTAGTATTTTGCTAATCCACTGAACAGCATCAGACAAAACATGATACAACAAACAGAGCTGAAAATGAGTCTTGATGTATCCCAAGACACTGATGCTCTATTCCAGTGCTGTTAGATCACCACTCAGATCGTATTTAAAACAGTAACTACTAAGAATACTAGGAGCACAGAAGAATTAGTAGGATGGACTGCAGACTACTTGTTACCTGTGAAGTCAGTAGTAGGACTCTAAGCATCAACAGATTCTGAAGATGACATCTAGAAAACAGCGAAGTCTCCACAATCCAAAGACTAAGCCTCCTACTTGACCTACACACAGACCCAAACTGTTCTAGTTAATGCTGCTGAAACTCTTGTTGGCAAAAATGCACAAGCAGCAGGTTTTGCAGTGAGAAAAGGAGGGTACGTTCAAGTCTCTGTTGTATGAAAGTTACCAAGTCATTTAAATACATGGAAAACAGTTGCCCAACTCAAAATCTTGACTTCATATTTCAGAAGTCAGAAAAGCCCTTGTTACTTCTGCATGCCACTCAGCAAGCAGCAATAAACTTCAGTCAGCTTTGTCCTAACCCAGTCACTGGTTTAGTTCTGACATCAGTGGAAATTTCCTAAGCATTTCAACCATAAGGACACCTATTTTACAACACCACATAACAATGAAATCCAAATTACCAATGTTTCTCTCTTGTATTAAGATACCTAACAACTAGGCATGATGGTATAGAGTAGCATTTTGACTACAAATAATTCATACACCATTAAAACAATTCCTTAAAATTCTTAAAAGGAGATAAATTTATACTAAATGCATTAACAATAAAGCAGTTCACTAAAAAAACCTCTGTACGCTCCAAATCATCTTAGACAAGAGAGACAAAGCAAAACATGATTTCTCACATGATTAATAACAAAAATCCAGTTTCTCTCCCAGTGGTCTTGTGCTCCAACAGCATATAGTAAAAGTAGCTCCCAGGAGTATTAAAAAAAACCACCCAGGAAAGTAGAACTATAAGCCTGTACCACTAAGTGTTTGAAATATTTACTTTCCCACTGATCTAATCTGAAGTTTTCTGTAGCCATTTGTCCCAGAAAAGAGAAAATACAAGGAGAAAAAATGTTCATATGCAACTGCGATTGAAAGCAAGCAGCAATATTATCTGTTCTGGTTTCAGCTACAATATGACAACTGTTTTCCCAAATAACACAGATGCACTACAACACCCTCTAGGGTCTCATTCACACAACAGGAGCCACAAGGATACTATAGACAGGCTGAGAGTTGGGCTTGTTCAGCCTGGAAAAGAGAAGGCTCCAGGGAGACCTTATTACAGCCTTCTAGTACGTGAAGGGGTCTACAGGAAAGCTGGAGAGGGGCTGCTTGCAAGTGCAGGGAGTGATAGGACAAGGGGTAATGGGTTTAAACTAAGAAGGGACATTTAGATTAGATATTAGGAAGAAATTCTTCACTGTGAGAGTGGTGAGGCACTGGAACAGGTTGCCCAGAGAAACTGTGGATGCCCCCTCCCTGGAAGCATTCAAGACCAGGTTGAATGGGGCTTTGGGCAACCTGATCTAGCAGAGGGTGTCCCTGCCCATGGCAGGCAGGTTGGAACTAGATCATCTTGGAGGTCCCTTCCAACCCAAACCATTCCATGATTCTATGAAAGTGAGCCACTAACCCTGATAAGTGTCAAAATTACATTTGTCCTTTTAAGTACACCTTGCTGGATGACAATGCCTTGACAAATCCCAGAAAGACTGTTACATGAGAGTATTAATACATACTCAGCATCATAAGATTAACTTAAACATTCAGCTCTCACACCTATTATCTTAGATGAATTTGTCAGTTGGAAAAGTTCTTTCCTTACTGTAAAAACACCTACTACATGACACATACCTTCCTGCAGTTAAAAATCAACTTGATTCTTATGGGTCAGCTTAGCCAACTCTGGATACTCTATGAACTGTTCATTAATACTTGGCTACTCTGTTTGGCAGAGCAGCCTAACTTAAGAATATGGAGATGTATGTTCTTCCTTTACCTCCCAAATTGTTCTGGAAAGAATTCTACAACTAATTGCAAAGTTTCATAATAAACTTGAGCTTAAAAAAAATATATAAACCTGAATATTTTCTCTGCTCCATGTATGTGGTGTCTTATTGGCCAACAACTTTAAGTCTTGGATTGCAAGCCTCTTCACAGCCTTTCTGGGGTCATTCTTCAAGTACTGCAACAGAAGCTGGATCTGCAAAGTAAATTCATTGTTTAAGAGATGCTACTAGAAGGAAGTCTTTTCAGAAGTACTCATGAAGAAACTTTGAGCATACTCAGCCAAAACTTGCCTTATCTGACCGCTTGCCACATGGAAAAGCCCGTATTTCGGCTGTGATGCCATGGCAAGCTAGAACAGTGACAGATTTCTACCATCCTGCTCTCATTGTTCATGCACCCTTCTCTACATCACCCTGCATACTTGAGAAGCTCAGTAAAGACCTTATGCTATCATGATTATGCTACTAGCAAGTATTCTGGACATCTGCTGCTAATTTGGATGTCTGCATGATTTGCAGTTAACAGTGACAAAGACATACCTTGTATGTCTCAGTGGTTGCCAAAACAAACCCCAAAACCCGCCCCTAACCAACTCAATCCAAAGCCCTTCTCTCAAATTAAGCGATACTTAACTCCATGGCCTTTGTTGTGTTCTTTTCCTACACATTTACAGAGATGAAATAGCCAGCACATGAAAAAAGCTTAAAACATTCTGGCTATGGTTTTGTTCTCCATCCCCACCCTGGCTACAACACTTTTAAGCAGCACTGGCTGTTGTGTTGCAGAAATACAGCCTAAATCACCATGCTTATTGCTATAAAAAAACAAAAAGCACATGAAGTGTTCCAACATTGTTTCAGTACTACCATAAGCATCCTCTGAAATACAGAGATCAGCCATACCAACAAGAAGTTTCAGACAGATCAATACCATTAGTCTAACAGCAAGACACCAGCCTTCATAGCTGTACAGGACTGAAAAAAGCAAATAGATTTTCATGACTATTTTACAAGGATTAGCAAGATGAACCTCAAGTGCCACTGTGTTCAGACCTGCTATATAAATCATGTCCACAAAGAATGTTATCAGAACAGCATTGTATTTTTCCATCACTGCTTTCCCACAACTGGGTTTGTAGCCCTAAATTTGAGGAATTCAAATTCCTCAGAGTTCTTCAACAAATAAATTTCTAGATGTACTCTATGCCACTGAAATATTCATTTGGTCACATACAAAAGGAAGGCAAAAGACCACCCACGACACAGGAGAATACACAGCAGTGAAAACCAAAGCCGGGGTTCTGCAGGTAAGAGGAAATGTTTTTCTGAAAAAAAAAATCAGGTTGTTTGCTTTCCTCAATACTGATGGATCCTAGCTGATTTCAGTCCCAGTTTAAAGACAGACAGGTTATGATCAGTAAAGAAGGGTTCCTGTGCTTGATGGGGTTATCTGGAAATGGGACCAGAGAGGACAAAAAAATGAAAGCAACAGCAGTTTTCAGGGTATTCTTTCTCTATAGCGCATAGGAACAACCACCTAGCTATCCATCATGATTTATTTTCAGCATCAACTAGAATGAGTGTTTTTAAAATGTACTTACTGAAGGAACAGCTTAGGAAGCATTACCTGTTTAGGAATGTCAACCAAAGAAGAAGCAGCAAGCAGAGTAAAGGTGTGCAGAGTTACAATCACCATCTTGGTAGAGGGATACGATGTTACCAGCTGCTGAAGCAGCTGCCGGGAGCTGGAGGCCAGGCTAGCATCATGATGCATGTGCTGTAGAATAGGGATCAACTTCAATTTCAAGTCCACAGGTGTGGCTAAACCTGCAACAAGGAAGAAAAATAGGCAGACCATTAGCCTTTTGCTTTGGCTTTCAGCAGTACTGAGGCACACAATGTCTGCATTGCTACCACTGCTGAATGCAGATTATGCAGACACCTGCATTAGCGCCAAATAACATCTACTGACAGCATAACAGCAGCAGTATTAAGCACTTTCATGGCCCTCTGAGGAGGTTGCTCCTTTCTCCATTGCAGGTAACACAACTCATCTAAAGCAACCTGCAACAGTCGATGTGAGTTTCTTCACTGCACTACAGACAAGCTTTTATTCTTTACCAAACAGGTGTTTCGAGAACTTAGGTTTTAAGAGAACACAAGAGCCAGAAATTATGATTATTGGTTAGCTAATTTAAAGACTGGAATCACTTGAGGATAAAGGCAACAGCATTCTGATATTTACATATGGATAATAAAGAATTCTTAGAGAAAGAGCTTTCCCAGTTTATCATTCAATATACAGATGTACCTTGAATCATCTCACTGATTTTATTACATATTCCAGCAGCAAAATCCCTGTGGAGAGAAGACAAAGTAGCAGATGAAATGAAGAAATAAAAATAGAAATCAACTGAACATAGTGTTTTAACAATAAAAACTTTCACAAAAGAGTGCTTGACAAGACTTAAGTTGTTTTAGAATACCTGCACATGGGCATGATCAAATAAAACAGAAGCTTTCAGAAGTGTCAGTGGCAAGCAGCACTATTTTATTCCCTAATATAATTTCTTTAAAATAATCCCTGATCAAAGCTACTATTCCACTTTACACTCCCGCATGTATGAGCTTTCCACTGCTATTTAAAAAACTCCGAAACATTAGAATTTTACAATACTGTTATTGCACACAAACGTTTTGCTGTGACATGGCTAGCACTACAGAAGGAAATATTAAGGTTTGTGAATGTCAGTTTCCATTCTCTAACATGAAAAACAAAAAATTACATCTTACTTTGATTGTGCAGAAAAGTTGGCAGCAGCAAATATAGCAGCTTCAACTTCCACATTATCATGTGAATCCAAACTCTGACGAATACTGTGATGTGCATTCTTCCTTTCTGGAATAATAGATGCCATGCAACCCAACATCCTACAGAAATCAATCACCACAAAATTAGAAAGAACATTAATCATGAAGTGCAAGATGAAACCAAACAGAAATGTAAAAGTACTGGTTAAAAGACTATTTTGACAAATATGTGCTCTTTCATGTCTATTACAGAAACAAATGCTAAAAGTAGGCACATAGTTAAAAGGTAAGAAATTTTGTCTGTGGGTTATGTTAGTGGTTTAATAAAATTAAATTGATATCTTTCAGCTTGAAATAGGTAGTGAGAAACTTACAAAAATTCTTATAAAGAGCACACTATGGCACTGGGAACAAGTATTTGATACTTTTACATTCAAGGTCTAATATCAGTACAACTGAGTTAATGCTAAAAAGGTACTGATGGCTATTTTCAGAAACACATGAAGTAGTCATCATGGGATATAACTCAGAAATGCAGTAGTCTAAAGGGATAAAGCATTACGGGAACTGTTTCCATCCTTTCTATCCCTCTTCCTAATTAAGACTGCAAAAGACAATGTCTGAGCAGTGACAAATTTTAACCACATGCTAAGAAGGCAAAGTTTCTAGACTCTTACCATGATCAAGCAAATATCTGACCTTCATCATTTGTTTCTAACATCTTTTGCTGACATGAAATAAGCTTATTGCTGGGAACAGTGCAATACCTGTTCTGTAACTGCTAAAAAAGTAGCAAATGAATCGATACTTTGCAAATAATATCTCAAAGATACTTTTCAGACATACTCAAGCATAATTCAATTAAAAGAATGAATACAGAATATGCACTGATGCACTAATTTCAGCAAAAGTTCCATGCAAATATTTAGTAATCTAGCAATAAAATTCCATAGACAAAGTTTGTTTTAGCAGATCTTTCTTACTGATCCTACTTGACAAAAACAATTCAACTAAATATTTTCACCTGAGAACCAACAGCCATTTTAACATTTAAGCATCCTGTGAACTGGTCACTGATTTAAATACTTTTTCAAACTGAGCAGGTTCCTGGAACTTCTAGCAGTCTGTCAAGACAGCCCTCAAAACCAGTCAACAATTGTAATCTTACGTTAGACTAATGAAGTGGAACTACAAGCAAATGTATTGATATATTGTATTTACATATTTGAGACACCAGAGCACGAAATGGTAATCAAAATATCAAAAAAAGATGTATGAGCTAATCAAACAAAGCCCTGTTAATGCTTTCCATTTTTCAACAGTACAATCAGTAACAGTTCTAGATGGACAGAAATAAAGAATACAAAGGGAGAAAGAAGAGTGCTCTTCACATTTGGATTCACTTGCACAGGAGTTGGAAGATGCAGTTACAATGATCATATTGGATAGTGTTAGGGACAAAAGCAGGACAGTGACATTAAGATAGCTTAATTATTTTTTTCTATTTAATTCCCAGGAAGTTCAAAACAATCAATAATACAATGGCACTTCCTTAGAAGTTATTGACCAGAGACCAACAAGCAGTGAACTTCTAGGACAACGATAAATGAAAAATAGATGCAAGCATAACAAGGTTCACATAAGTAAGTTTTGGTTACAAGTTAACAAAAGTGATGTTGACACATAAGGAAGCACTTTCCTTTTGGTCCTGGTTAACATATGACATACTGCATACACCCACTGTCTGGGTCATGCATACAGCAGGTTCATTTTTCTTCTCTTGAATACACAAAAACTCAACACTGAAATTCTGTTTTGTACAGAGCCATTCACAGAATTCTCAGCATCATAAACAGTTAATAACCTTGCTGTGTTGATCACAGACCTTTAATGTTTACCCCATCATACATTGCTTTTAACTCTGTGAGCAGCATATAAGACATCTCCTACACTTCATTCATGCTAGTTGCAGATTTGGTTATTCTAGACTAGCATACTATTAACTAGCTAGAGATTTGAATTAAGTTAAGTTCATTTATATAATACATACCGAAGTGTAATAGCCCGAGCAACTGGATCATTACTATGAATTACTGAAAAAACTCTTTTGACAAACTCATCCACATTTAGGATCTTCTCTAAGTGCTTCTCACTCTGCTGAGTAACTTTCAGCACACACAGCCTCAGGAAGTTGTTCCTAGCAGAAGACACGTTTTTTATCAGGCTGTTTTGTAACACAAATTCAAACACTTTAAACACAAAATTATTTTTAAAAAACTTCTGAGAGCAAATTAAAACAAGGAAAGGCCTACACTTTAGAAACATTGTATTTAACATAACACTTAAACATAACTGATATAGTAGAAAAGAGACTATTAACACATTGTTTGATTTTTTCTAGTACAGGTAGTGTCAAGTTTAGGCCCAATTCTACGGAAATTAACCTGTTGACACCAGTGAAAAGGAGTGCAAGCAGACACCTGTTTTGTGCACACTTAGGGATCTAATTCTGCAAGAAAAGCATGTCCAGGACTAAGAAAAGCTTAATTGCTATTGCCAGCTGTGGGTGAAGTTCTTTTCCTTCCTGGAACCAACAGTGAAGACTCCATAACAGCAACGAATAACTTCGTCAGTTATTACAAAGTAGCTTCAGTTCCACCACATGCATTACCTAGATATTGGGCACCTGAAAAAGCCATACCTTGGGCTTTGTTATTAACATTCTTAATGATATGATCATTCACCTATTTATTATTAATTTGAATGTGCCTGTGGAGCAGAATCTACACCAGCGAACTTAAACCCTCCAGTCGGGAGGGATGGTAAGGAACTGTCACTGACCACGCACACCCACTTACCCCACTCTGAAGACATCAGCCAGCTTCAGGAAAGCCGAATTAATGAGAATAGGGAAGGGGTATTTCTGGAAGAGCCTGGGAAAACGGACAACGGCTTCGCACTGCTCCCCGAGTTTGCCGGACCTGAGGCCTAAACGAGACAGCAACAGTTACTGCAGATACCGACCCCCCTTCCAAGCCAGGTCCTCCCGCCACCCCCGCTCGCGGCGAAGCCGTACAACACAAAGCTCCCAGCCACCGGGGACACAAGGGACGAGACCACCCCCCGCAGCGCGGCGGCGGGCAGAGAGCAGGCGCCAGCGGCCCTAACGGCAGCCCCAGCCCCGCGATAACCGCAAGCCGCCCGGTTTCACCTTTGTCCAGCTCCATGAGCGCCGAGTTGGCGTCCAGCTCCTGCTCGCCGTAGCCCGCATCGGCCAGGAAGGACTTGGCGCTGGCGGCCATGGCGAGCCCCTCACCGCCGGCCCTGACGCCACGCACGCGCAACCGCCCTCACGCCGCCTCAAGCTAGGGGCGGGCCCCGCCACCGCGCGCTATTTATGCGCGGGCGAGACGCCGAGGCGCATGCGTGAGCCAGCCGCCACAGCGGCCGCGGCGGCTCCATCCCGGTGACCCATCAGCGGGTGGGCGTGGCCTGGAGGCCCTACCCCTCTGCGTCGCCCAATCAGAGCAAAGGGGCGTGGCGCGGCGGGCGCCTGCTGCCCAATGAGGGGCCGAGGCGCGTTTGGCGGGTCGGTCGGTGGCGGGAGTT
>VWZZ01002533.1:5411-67524 GCA_013399095.1 Psophia crepitans | reverse complement strand
GGCGGCGTGAGCTCGGGCCGCCCGGCGCCGTAGCAGTGGTCTGGGAACCACCCGGTTAGACACCCACCCCCCCCAACCTTCCACAACCGCCGTGGGGCCGTCGGGGCTCCTCGCGTCCGGGCCTGTGGTGTCCGGTGCGGTTATGATCCGTCTGTCTCTCACAGGTCTGTCCTCGCCGCTTCCCCTGCAGCACCTCTTGGATGGGTACCGGTGCAGCCGGGCCGATGACCACCTGTCTTACGGGGAAACGGGGGTGCCGGTCCCTCCTTTCGGCTGCACCTTTTCTGCAGGTAAAGTCACCTTCAGAAAGGCCCTTTTAGGGGCCAGAGTGCGGGCACCACGGTCAGCTGCTTTATTTTAACATGTCTCGTGATCTGGTTTCAGAGTTTCTGGTTTTATAGTGAGCTGGTAACAGTGCCCGTGCGCCTGGATGTGGTATAAATCGGACAAGCGGGTGATAAATGCACGAAGGGTGCAGTAAGCGTGGAAGCTCCTGGATCTCTAGGGCAAAACTCTTTCATTTCTAGTACTCCAGTTTTGGTGTGAACTCACACGTTTCTCCAAGGCAGCTTCCTGCTTTTCCAGCTTGGATCCGTAGCAAGTACTGGAGGTTGTAGAGTACAGGTAGGACAGGTACAGAAACCTGTGACTGGAGAGCTAACATAGCTGGTGAAAGAGGCCATTACCTCCAGAGCTGCTCCTGAAGCCCTCTGGTTACCGTTTGATTGCCCATGTACGGTAGATCCTGAATGGAACATCTAGAAAAAATGCTTGCCAATATTTCTGCATTTTGAACATTTAAATTGCTATGCAAATACCGTTTATTTCACAGCTATTTGTTATGTACCCTATTTAAAGCGTCTGTGACCCCTCACAAAGAGCTGGAACGTGGTTATGAATCAGCTGCATAATACGCAAATACGTTTCAATTTCTTTTCAGCCCCGAATTTGGAGCATGTACTGGCAGTTGCAAATGAAGACGGGTTTGTTAGACTGTATGATACTGAAGCTCAAACTACCAGCAAACTCATCTTTAAGGGTAAATATATATAGAACCTGATCTTCATTTGATGTGACAAGCATGTGATTTACTGGAATCAAAGAAAGCTTTTTACAAGTCATTTAAACATAAATGTGGGCAGTACTTAAATCCTCTCGTGTACTTTGCTGAGTCTTCTTTACAAAGCAGCAGCATGAATGTGCTCTTAGAACAGCAGTCATAGGTAAATTGTTCTGTTGTTTTTCATGCCTAAGGCAAGCTGTTGACAGGTTTTCTGATTTCAGTGTCTGATGTTCTTTAGTCTTCTGCAAAATGTCATGCTGCAATGCACTGAACTGATCTTGGCTTTGTTTTCTTGTTAGAATGGCAGGCTCACACAAATGCTGTCTTTGACCTTGCCTGGGTACCAGGGGAACACAGGATTGTAAGCACTCTTTTGCAATCTAACTTTATTTTTAATGCTTTGGCAACTGTGTGCAGAAAATGACTAAAACTTTGTATTTTTTCCTCTGAAGGTCACTGCTTCAGGAGATCAGACAGCCAAGGTGTGGGATGTGAGAGCCGGGGAGCTTCTTGGCATATGCAAAGGTCACCAGTGTAGCCTCAAGTCAGTTGCTTTTTCTAGATTTGAGAAAGGTAAATGTTGATATTCCCTGTTGTCTGTTTTTTCCTTCTTCTTTCCCCCGGCACATTGGTGGTTTGGGGCCTAAAAATGGGCTTTGGAAACTGACAGTTGCAAATAGCAAAGGCAGATCGAGCAATGACCTACCCAGTGAAGCAAAACTAACTTGTTGGAACTTCGCGGTGACCTCATGCTACTGTCTGCACATTTCTGATCTTGGGCAAGTTTAAGACATGGTATTGAAATCATTTAGTCTTTACTTCCATATGTAAGTGTGTAAATACTCTTTTCATTAGCTGTTTTCTCTAGAATAGTAGTAAAGAAAGATTAGGAGTTGGGGCAGAAGAGCCAGAGGCATGTAGATGGATGGCATTGTACTGCTTTCAGTTAATTAACACTTCTGGAAGCTAACAGCACTCTTTTTCTCTCTCTCAGCGGTCTTTTGTACTGGAGGCAGAGATGGAAACATCATGGTTTGGGATACTAGATGCAATAAGAAAGGTAACGGAACTCTCAGATATGTATCAAAAAACCTCTGTATCTCATGTAAAATAGTACTTAGATGTACACATTGGACTAATGCTTTCAATTACAATACAGGCAACACTCCAGTAAGAAGAAGATTGTCAGATAACAGTGGACAGCTTTAGTACAGTAAAAAGGTGGAATAGGTATTTTTTCTGTGTCTAATATGTTTTTTCATTTTGTAACAGTCTCAGATCTGCAGCACGATATACATGCTGTTCTGATAATGCCCTGTGTATTGGTAAGGAGATAAGGGGCTACAGAATAATACATCCTCATGTGGGACAACAGAGAGATAGATGGGCTGGGTGAGAGCGCCTAGGACAGAGCCATTCGGAGGGATCAAGCAAAGCTGGGAAGACTCCTGCCAGAATAGGAAGCAAGGCAGAAAGTTCAGGAGCAAAGGAGCTTGTGAGTGCTGGGAGCAACAGAATGTGTTGTGGGAACACCTACTAAATGCAGGGTGACCTAAGTCTGTTCTTCTCTTTCTGTTTCCTGCAGCTTTTCCTTCCCTGGTCAGGTCATGCCCTTAAGCCGCTTCCCAGTTCCCTGCTCTGTTCCAGCAGTTTCCTGGCCTGTGGTGCCAGAACATGTCTCACTCCTTCATCTGTCCCAGGTTCCCTGGCTCTTGAAGCTGGCAAGTGGGGGAAAAGGGCGGCTCCACATGGCTAGAGTGGGAGGTATAGGAAAAAAAGTAGAAAAGTTGCTTTGCTCTAGTAAAGCAGTAAGTTCCATAAAGCGAGAACTAGCAGACAAAAGGCTGATAGAAAATTACACAGTAGAGTGGAAAAGCACTGGAAAGCCACCTATGAGTATATTTCTGCTTGGGATGAAATGGGCTGAACACTCCAGCTGAGTATGCATGCTGAAGACCAGACCAAGGGGTAATGATTTCCAAAGGCAAGCCTGCCTAGGCCAGTTCTAGCTTCAGTGTCCACGCTACACTGACCTCTGCAATTTTTTGCAATATATGCTCCTGTTTTCTACTGTGTTCTTTCTTCTCATTGGTTTCGTATGTAACTAACAGTTTTTGTTTTCAGAATACTGATTTTAAAGGTTAGTCTCAGCCACTTTTAGGATCTTTCCAAGCTGCTGCCTGTTTTATTAAAGTGATGGCAAAATTGCATCAAAACTATTAATTGATATGTCTTTGATTATTTTTCAGATGGATTTTATAGGCAGGTGAATCAAATCAGTGGAGCACACAATGTGGTTGACAAACAGACTCCTTCCAAACCGAAGAAGAAGAGGCAGAACTTAAGAGGACTAGCTCCCCTGGTGGTAGGTATCTGGGGAACAAATGAAATGTAGGCCTGTCTTCTAAGGACAATGTTATTCATAGAAGTCTTCCTAAGTAATTATTGGAGAACTATTTGGCTTCAACATGGTAAATGCTTCCATTTATCTTTGCAGAGGTGTGTTTTTGTGTCATGGTCACTTGCTATTGCTAATTTTAGACATTGTTTAGTTGTCTAGCAACCCATGCGCCATCAAAGCCATCTCTGTAGAAATGCCATATGAAAATATATCTTTTTTTTTCGAGGAAGGGAGTGGTCCAGCATTCCTTTTTTGAGGGGGGAGATAAGGAAGGTTGTCTTTTTTTTTTTCCTAATTTGACCGCACAAATGACTGCTTTGCTGGAGTAAGACCCGGTTCTGTTTAATCTATTAAACCGTGCGATGAAGGCAGCTCTCTTATCTCTGACCCAAAAGGTAAAACCTCAAACTGCTGCCCAAACATTTACTGCTTAGTGGTAATTTCAGTGGTGGGAGTGTTCGAAGGGTTGTTGTGTTCTAAATGGCATCTGGTATTTCCAGGTTCTTCTGCCTTGCTAGGGGGAGGTTTCCTCGGTACTCACTTGGCCTTGGACTAAGCAGCAAGATCTTGCTGACCTTGAAAGAAAATTAAGTGGGATTTTTTTTTTTTTTTTTTTCTTCTTTTTTCCTTTAAGGATTTCCAGCAGAGTGTAACTGCAGTGCTGCTTCAGGATGAGCATACTCTTATCTCTGCAGGAGCTGTTGATGGGTAAGGAGGGAGGACACCTGCTTTTCTGTCTGTTCTGCATGTTCTTCTTAGTGGCACAAAAAGATTGGGTGATTTTTTTCAGATCACACAGTGGCCCACAAAGCTACAGTTGCTATTAGGTAGATCAGCAGAGCTACGCTGCCAGCTTGCTTTGGCAAGGCTGAATGCTGCTTTCCTTCCTTACTGGAGGTGGCAGTGCTGGGACAAATTGTGCGTACGTGGTTTAAATGCTCATTTTAGTGCCTCAGCATGGGGCAGAAGGAGAACAGTTCTTATCATCCCTCTCTATTCTCAGGGACCTATCGGACCTCAAGTAAACAGACTATTGTTAGACAGTGAGCTGTTTTGGGATGCAAGTGGGTGGTTGGTGCCTGGATATGTGTAGGCATGCTTGAGAAAATGTTGTCTTGAGTTACAAAGAATGCATTCTTTTAGGTGCCAGATCTGTCTCAGCATCTTGGAGCTCAAGCAAACTGTCTGATTGATTAGCATGGCAACTACCCTCTCTCTCAGAACTCAGAGAGTGGTCAGAGCCTTTCTGAGGCAGATAAGATCAACTCTCCTGCCTATGGCTTAGGAGAGAGGCTTGCTCCCAGAGAGCAAGAAAAACTTTGACGGACTTAATTTTTAAAACTACAAATCAGGAGTATAAAGGCATCCTCGTGTTTCCTTTTACTAGTTGAAGAAAATGAGACTTGTGGGCTCGTGTTGTATCTTGTGTTAGTTACAGAAGACAATGCTGGTTCCTCATCCATAGCCAGCAGAGTAATTGTTTTGCTTTCAGCATGTCTCTGCTCTACTCTTGCTCAGTTGTGCTCCTTAGCACTGGACACCCCTCAGTAGTAAGCAACCTGTCTTCTTGTGCTCTTAGAAGGCCCTATCAGCATTGCAAAAGAAATTTTGAAACTGAAGACCCTTGTTCTTTTCTATTTCAGCGTGATCAAAGTATGGGACTTGCGCAAGAACTATGCAGCCTACCGTCAGGACCCGCTGCCTTTCAAGTCTTTTTGCTACCCTGGGACGAGTACTCGCAAACTTGGTAAGTTCTTGGAGGATATATTTGTTAAAGGGCAAAGTGAATTTAAGGCGTACTGACAGTGCAATCTCTTGTCTTTTTAACCAATTATTGATCAGACTGACAAGCTCAGCAGGGCATTTTGATTGCAACACCAAATTTCCAAGCTGAAGAGTGAAAGTGCCCCACCTTTGTATCATTGCACGAATGATAAAAACTTACATAACCTTCAGCAGTGCCTTTTCAGAAATGGAGAGGAGGGAATAATGGAGCTCTTGAGGTAGAATTTAGCTAGCTTTTTTGATGTATAAGTAGAAATCAGATCTAAATATTTCTTTGCATTGTTATCTTGCAAAGACAACAGGCCGGACTGGGTTTCTACATTATAACCTTCCAGAGTCGAGCATTACTTGAAGCTGTTTGTTATCAAAAACAATGCACTCTTGTTCACGTTGCTCTGTGCTTCTTTGTATTTTAATGCCTTACAATGCTCTGATGCAACACAGTAATTCCTGATGACTTGTCTAATCCATTCTCTTGACGTGGTAATGGCCAGTGTCAGTCCCAAGAACACGAGGGAAATCCTCAAGGAGTTGGTTGTGAAATAATTCACTTGCAGGGAAACATTTTTCTTGAACATAAATTGCTAGCAAATCAGAGGATGGCTTATTCTACCGAAGCATGAGAGTTTTTATTTATTTTTAATCTCCACTTCTACAATTGGTTGTTCCTGTTTTCCATTTGAAACTATCAAATAAATCGCTTGCCTGCTCTGCAGGTGAGATTCCTCTCTAAATATCACCCTGAATCCTCATGAGAAGATGTAAATGTTATTCTAGAAACTTTCCTTCTCCAGCAAGTGCTCTGTCAGACAAATAAACTTTCCGATGACAACCTCGTATGTGATAGAGACCCTTACCAAATTTCCCACTCCTGGCATTTCTTTTAGCTGCCTGTTTTCCAAAATGGTTTTTATGGAGTTGTTTCTCATTAAGAACTTCTCTCTTTGTCTATAGGATATTCTAGCCTGGTTTTGGATTCCACCGGTGCTAATCTGTTTGCTAACTGCACTGATGACAGTATCTACATGTTCAATATGACGAGTTTAAGGACCATTCCAGGTAAGCATGATATCTGTGGCAATAGCTGCAAAATATAGATGTTACAGAGAATAGAAAGGCAAGTTTTTTCCTGTGACTGAGAGAGAACTGCTTGAATGCTTAGGAAACCTATTCCATGCTCTTACATCTCCAGCTAACCAGGAGAGAAGGCACCTGTTACAAAGGCCGTTCATATTTTGCGTTAAGCCATCCTCATAAAATTAATAGTACAAAAAACTTACCTAAGTGCAGATACTGGTTCACCCAGACTGAGACTAAGGGTACTTTGCATGTTATCTGGTGAAGAATTGCTAGTGTCCGGCTGCTACCCACCTGAAGCAAGTCTGAATCTTCTGCTTAGTGGCACTCGCTGATTTTTCAAGCGCTTAGATATGAAGACATATAAAATGGTCGTATTCAGGTATTTCATGGTGTCCTTTAAATTTAATGTCTACCGCAGTTTCTGGGAGGAAGCATCCCCAGCAGATTGTGGAGATGCTTCAGCTTTTTAGATTCCTTCAGCTCTGCATCTGTGACCTTTATGTTGACGAGATGGCCCACAGATTTTGGTGCATTAAGCTGCTTTGTCATAGGCCAGCGGCCACTTCTCAGAAAGCAGCAAAACTTGTTAGATGCATTCCAGCCAGACACATGATTTAGTTTCCATTGCCTTTTCTCAGTCTCTCAGTTAATTGAAATTAAATGAACAATGTGTCCTTCTGTCTGCTCTTCAGGAAGGCAGTCTGGTGGGTGGGATTGCTTCCAAAGTCGAGAAGTGGTGCAAGTAGTAAATATTAATAAGTCAGTTGTTGAGGTTAACCCTGGGTGCCACCACTGAGCTGTGGAAATAGGCTCCCCGGCCTGTCCCCCCACAGGGCATCCCGCCCTCAGCCTCCTCATGGAGCTCTGGCCTTCTGTATGCAGCTGATAAAACCCCGTGAGCAGTCTCGACTCATCCAGCTGGATGAAACGTGCGGCTTCCCGGTGTGCTGCTCGCTGTTCCCACAGAGGGCAGCGCCTGCCCATGGGTTGGAGCCTTCATCCCAATCGCGGCTGCGCTTATCTGGGATGTAGGCAGCTTTAGGTTGCAGGGGGACGTGAGGAAATCCTCCCTGTAGCAGGACTTGCTGGTAGGTCTGGCTTAGGAAAGGACTCGCTGTCCTGCAACGGCTGTGCTGAGAGACCTGTGGGCAAAAAACAAGAGGTCTTTTGGGGTCTCGCAGCTTTTCAAAGACTGCCAAAGGCAGTCACCTGTCCTCTGCTCTGTGGGAAACAGTGGGAAACTCACTCTTTCTGCCCTGATGAGAGGATGGGACAGTGTGGCTGAGTGCTTTAGAGGCACACTCCATGCTCAGCTCCTGCTCTGGCTGCCGGCTCCTCTGGTCCTTGCAGTCGGGGAAGCAGCAGCCATTCGGGACCACGGTTTCAAGGCTTTAGCAAACACTACTGAGGCTTTAGATATAGGCAACCAGCGAGCATGGCTGACGCAGTGCAAGTTTTTATTGACAAAATGAAGATGCTGGCAGCAGGAGAAAGGAGCAGCAAGCACTGTCATTGCTGCCTGGGTGGAAGAAAGCCCTTGCTGTGCTTTCTCCGTGATGGCCCCTGTTAACGTAGTGGGGCTGGGGTTGGCAGCTGAGGAAGGAAGAGACAAGGAGGAATGGGGCAGCCTGGGTGATGTCTCGGCCTGCATGTGACATGGGTGAAGCTAAAGCTTTCATGAAACTGCCACTGCCTCCTAATGCTGTGGAGAGAGCTGTTCAGGTGAACCTGCTTCATTTGGGAAGCCCGAGGGGCTTCAGTTGAATAATAAAGACTTCCGGGCCCAGAGCCCCAGAGCGAGGGAGCAGTGCAACCACTTTCTCCAGAGGACGTGTGGCTAGGCAGGAAAAGCCTGTAAGATCAGCCCTGCTTGCACAACCCACTCCATGGCTGTGCATTGAGTGGGGCTTCTATTTTCTTTTTGTCTTTTCTCCTCACAGTGGCAGTTTTCAGTGGGCACCAGAATTCAACCTTTTACATCAAATCCAGCACCAGCCCAGACGACCAGTTCCTGGTCAGCGGCTCGAGTGACTGCAACGCATACATCTGGAAGGTGAGGCGATTGGGAGAGACCCAACCATGCAACCTGGAGCTGCTCCGCTCCTTCATTTCGTTTGCTTTTCATGTTCACATAAGACACTCCCTGCCTCCCACTCCTACTTACAGCAGCGTGGGGTTAGCTCCTGGCATGTTGTGCCCAGAGTATGTTGCCGTCAAGGCTAGATGTAACTGTTTAATGTAAAACAGAGCTAACCTCCTGCCACCAATACGTCTCTCATCACTGCTGTTTATTGCAAGTTGCTGATCTTAATCTGGTGTTAATGGGCATTAAAATCCTCTTTCAATCCTGGTGATTCAGCCAGCTATGACAAGTAGACAGACAGTTCTCTAGTTCATATTTAGCAATGGAGCATGTTAACAGAAACCGAACAATTTAATTGTTTTGAAGGGCACTCTTTCCCCTACTTCTCCTTTTGCCAGCTCTTGCTTCAGACATAGCTTTTTCTCGTGCTTAATTTACAGTAGTTAAAGCTTTTGTATTACAGCAAGGGCTCAGCCAGAGCCTTCAGCAAAATTCCAAAGCACCATCTGACAGCCGAAAGGCTTCCTCACTTGGCAAATGCAAATGTCACCAAGTTAATAGCAGGGACCTCAGAATAAGGCGTGCTTCAAGTTCTGCCCTCCATACTTGACAGCCATACGGCAGTCGAGTGGACGTCTTATCTGGAGTAGAATAGACAGAAACCGCAGGTGATTGCTTATTTCAGGTTTGGGGTAATTTTTAAGGAACGCTGACTTGTTTATCCCTTTCATGATAAGTTTGAAAGTAAAATACAAAATCTTGAGAGCAGAGGACCAGCCTGCTGTGACTGTAGTTTGAGCATGTATTCTCTTTGATTCGGAGAACACTTCTAAGCAGCTAGGTTGCTTACTCAGTAGTAGCAGGAGTGCAGTAGCATGGCTGCTCCCATGCCAGGTCGTGTCATTTAAACCTTCCTCATGTTCTGTGCAAGTTCAGCAAAAATAACTGCACAAACCTGGGTTGTGCATCCTGTGTTTGTGTTTTGATACTTTCTTGGAACACAGGCTGGGACTGGGTCGAGAGCATTTAAGGGTGTCATCGCATCTCAAAGTTGAAGCATTTAAGCACATTTAAAATGCATTCGCATACAGAAGGCTTCTGTTGCTATCACATGTGGGTGACAGATAGTATTGCATAAGTAATCCCATAGTCATGTCAGAAAGTGGGACTTGCAGCAAAACTGTCTCTTGAGTTCTGTCATATCCAGAGGCTTCTTAATTTAGAATAGAATAGAATAGAATAGAATAGAATAGAATTGAATCATTAAGGTTGGAAGAGACCTCAAGGATCATCCAGTCCAACCGTCCCCCCGCCACCTATTACCCACTAAACCATGTCCCTAAGTACCACATCCAACCTTTCCTTAAACACCCGCAGGAAGTGTTTGTTTTAAGTGTTGGCAGATTTCACAGACTCTGAAACATATGTATTTTTTCCTGGGATGATGATTTACTATGCTGTGAAAAAAACATGGTTAGACATTCCATAAGCAATTAACAGGTAATGTTGGAACAAACTTAATGAAGAGCCCTAGTTTTCCATATGTAGAGAGGAATGAAAGGCGGAGCAAGACCTTGTCCACCCAGGTCATTTCTCTGAGAATCTTTTGCAGCAATGCTAATTTGTGTTTGGGTCAGCAAATTGCAAGGAATACTGAGGCTAGAAGTTACTGATCACAAAGACACTGTTTCAGTATGTTTCCATATATAAATCACTTCCAGGCAATGAACACTCACTTTATTGTGCTGGTGGTTTTTTTAATTACTAGTTTGTTGATTAATGAACTGACTCTTAAAGAGCCCTAAGATTATAAAAGCCAGAGCGCAGAGAAGTTTTTCTCTACAAAGATGGTACCTAGCTGAGCTGCCTTCCTGGTAATAAAAAAATACCTTTTTTAGACATATACTTCCATAGTTCCATTGTCCTTTGAGTCCTCTGCTACAGACCAGTCTGAGGTGACTGTATTAAGTTACCCTTTGCTCTGTCCCAGCATTGGAATTTAAATGCTGCTTTATCATATGGTGCATAAAATTATATACACCATTTTATGCTGAATCTTAATGATGGATACAACAGCTGTTTCAGTGAGTAGAGTAACTAATAAAGTAGCATTTCCTAGGTTTCTCTTTTTAACCTTTCCACAATAGCTCCAACCTCCCCATCAATATCCTGTCAAATTGGGCAACAAGCAGCATGTGCTGTGGCTAATCCTGATGTAACATGCGCACACTGGCCGACTGTCTTCTGCCAAACTCAGTGATCACAGCTATAACTATGCATCCTCCTTTAGTTTACAATAATATACATTGGCTTAATTTACACTAGTGTAGTGCAAAACCAGCATGTCCCAGCAAGAAAAATTCTCTTCCTCTGCTTTCCTTTCAGCAATCAGTGGCTACTAGACTGCTATTGTGTCTGTTATGTGTGTATAGCAAGACTGCTGTTAAATGTAAACAAAGGTGTTCACTGCTCTGAGATCTCCTGTTGCTTATTCCCTAAATAGGGATTTAGTTTCCATGGTATTGCATGTTTTGGCAGAGAAGGGAATACTCTGACCAAGGCATTTAATGGATATTTAGTCAAGTGATTACCACTGCTATGCCAGGAAAAAAAAAAAAGCAGCTTCTTAAGATGAACCTGTTTCTATCAGATGAACTTTAAGATCTGAAGCTAGATATTCAATAGCAGTTTTGCAGGCTGTTTTAGGAGGTTATCCACAAGAGAAAAACGTGTGTGTAAATCAGAAGCCTTCCCTGAAGTCTTGCATCTTCCTTTAAAATCTGTAATGTCTACTCCTTTGCCCACACACTAAAGGATCTGTTCATTCACTTAGTCATTTATGCAAATCCCCTTGATAAATCCCCCTTATAATGTCACATCAATAATGGTGACTCATAGCTCCAGAAAAGATTGCCTGCTGAAAGCATGCAAAACTTGGATAGAGAGTGTGTGTGTGTGTTTTCTCTTCCTTGGGCCACTTAATGCTAGCTTCAGCTGTATCTGTCACTTAATATGAGCTGTAATCAAAGATTAATAGTAATCCTGTAGAACAGGAGAAAGATTTTTATGACGGATGTAAGAAACACTGAGATTAGTTTAATGAGCATGAGTGATGTAGGGAGCTTTTTTATGAAGAGGGTCTCTGCTCCAGCTGGTTGGTTGGAGGAAGTACAGGCTCTTAGCAGGCAGTCGCACAAATGCCAGTCATGAAGCCAGTGAAGGTTCATCTATAGGATTTTGTTGGTGGCAGTTTTATTTTTTCAATAAACCATTGATATGTGATTGGGGCATTTATAAAACGGCAACAGAATATATTTGCTTACCCTGATTCAAAGTATGAGCTTCCCAAACTTTTAAACATCTTACCTAGAACAGGTAGAGGTACTCAACATAGTAAAGTGCTTGTGTTGTGTTTTGGGCTGACAACTCTGGAGGCAGGAATTCTGTGGATAGCAGGAACTGCAGAAGTGTTTCCAGACAAGTCAGTACATCTCAGTGTGATCAGTCTGTGGTCTCGTGCTGACCGGCTGCTTCACCCCTAGAAATGAAACATGAACTGATTCTTAGGGCTCCATCAGAAGTTGCCTGATGGTGACAAGCTGAGAGCATTTGATTTATTTGTCTCCTACAGGAAAGATAGAAAGTGTTCACATGCTTCACAGGTGGGCTGTGGGATCTTTTCTTAATGATGTATATTAGACTGCGGGGCCTCTGATTATGTACTTGTTTTTCTATGGAATTTTTAAGGTTTCTGAGCCCAGCCTTCCTCCACGGATACTCCTTGGTCACTCTCAAGAAGTTACCTCCATTGCTTGGTGTCCTTCAGACTTCACTAAGGTTTGTTTGCTGAAAAATTGCCTTTCCTGTGAAACAATAGGTGTGATGTGGCAACATCTGCTTTTCAAAATTGCAGCAGTATTTGTTTATTTAGGAGGAAATTTTTCGTCAATAATTACTAAAAATGTTCATTTGGGGGGACAGTAAACCAAGTTTATCACATGAGTACAATATATCAGAACTTTTTTCATTATTTTCAAATAATTTAGGCTATTTGATAAGACCTAGGAAATTGCAAATGAACAAAGACCTCTCCTGATGAGAGCTTGTGACACTACCTGTAAGAGACAAAAGCGTGAAACCGTTTAATCAGAGTTTCATAAGCCAAAAGCTTATTTTGTGATTCCATACTTAGAGCTTCCTTACCTGTCTGACCACTAATCATAGAATCATAGAATGGTTTGAGTTGGAAGGGACCACAAGGATCATCTAGTTCCAACCCCCCGGCCACGGGCAGGGACACCCTCCACCAGACCAGGTTGCCCAAAGCCCCATCTAGCCTGGCCTTGAACACTGCCAGGGATGGGGCCTCCACAGCTTCTCTGGGCAACCTGTTCCAGTGCCTCACCACTCTCACAGTCAAGAATTTCTTCCTAACATCCAATCTAAATTCCACGTTTTTTAGTTTATTCCCGTTTCCCCTTGTCCTATCACTGCCCTCCCTAAGAAACAGCCCCTCCCCAGCTTTCCTGTAGGAAAGCAGCAGCTTTTCCAGCAGCTCCACGTCTTTCCTGTACTGGGGACTCCAGAGCTGGACGCAGCACTCCAGGTGGGGTCTCACAAAAGCAGAGCAGAGGGGGAGAATCTCCTCCCTTGACCTGTTGGCCACACTATTTCTGATGCAGCCCAGGACACTGTTGACCTTCTGGGCTGCCAGCACACACTGTCGGCTCATGTTGAGCTTTTCATCAACCAGCACCCACAAGTCCTTCTCCTCGGGGCTGCTCTCAATCCATTCTCTGCCCAGCCTGTAGCTGTGCTTGGGATTGCACCAACTCACATGCAGGACCTTGCACCTGGCCTTGTTGAACTTCATGCAGTGCGCACAGGCCCACCTCTCAAGCCTGTCAAGGTCCCTCTGGATGACATCCCTTCCCTCCAGTGTGTTGACCGTACCACACAGCTTGGTGTCGTTGGCAAACTTGCTGAGGGTGCACTCAATCCCACTGTCCATGTTGCCAACAAAGATGTTAAACAGTGCCAGTCCCAGTACCGACCCCTGAGGAACACCACTCGTCACTGATGTCCACTTGGACACCGAGCTGTTGACCACAACTCTCTGATTGTGGCCATCCAGCCAATTCCTTATCCAATGAGTGGCCCATCCATCAAATCCATGTCTCTCCAGTTTAGAGACAAGGATGTTGTGCAGGACAGTGTCAAAAGCTTTACACAAGTCCAGGTAAATGATGTCGGTTGACCTTCCCTTGTCCACCGACGCTGTGGCCCCATCGTAGAAGGCCACCAAATTTGTCAGGCATGATTTGCCCTTCGTGAAGCCATGTTGATTGTCGTCAATCAGCTCCTTAGTTTCCCTGTGCCTGAGCATAGTTTGCAGGAGGATCTGCTCCATGATCTTGCCTGGCACAGAGGTGAGGCTGACAGGTCTATAGTTCCCTGGGTCTTCCTTCTTTCCCTTCTTGAGAATGGGGGTTATGTTTCCCCTTTTCTAGTCAGTGGGAACTTCACCGGACTGCCACGACTTCTGAAATATGATGGACAATGGTTTGGCCACTTCATCCGCCAGTTCCCTCAGGACCCGTGGATGCACCTCATCAGGTCCCATGGACTTGTGCACCTACACATTGATACACCTGCTAGTCTTGTACAGAGTGGCAAGAAGTTTTGAATGCCCTTTAAAAAACATGTGGACTCTTTTCATTGTGATCTTTTTTCAAAATCTGAGCTGTTCTGATGGCATATTTGTGTGTACACCCAAAAAACATGAAATTGGGTCAGTAATTATGCACTGGGTATCACTAAAAGGAAGAGAACTGTACTAGGAGGTTGGTTCAAATGATTGGCCAAGCTCAACATGAGAAATAACTCTGAAAAATCCTAGACAGTGTCCTACTCACAGCCAGACTTTTTTTCACCCCACAGTATTAAGCAAGTCAGCCACTTGCTTGCACTATAGCACCAGGTCGTTGCAGTGTAGGAGGGTGGGAGTCTTACAGACAAACAGGAGGAATTGTTCCAGTTGTGTAAGATGCACAAAAATATGAGAATTAGCATTTTAGATGAAATCTGTGATCTAGAGGTAGCCCAGCATCCTGATCATGATGTGTTGGAAATGCAGACCAACACAGCCTTTAAAATTGTTATGGACACAGGTAAGTAATAGTCAGCCATTCCACAGGTGCTGAAGCATGAAGAAAAGTGGAAAATGTGGTGCTAAAACAGGTCAGGAAGCTTCTTGGAGTGATTTGAGAGGCAAAGTCGCTTTCTGTAGGGACAATATTGGTGCCAGAGAGGTCAGAATAGAGGCACTTTCCCACCCAGATTACTATGAACTTTGGTCACAGCATTTCCTTTTTCTTACTGCTGATTCCCATTAGAGTCACCAGCTAATCTGAAGAGACCCATAAAATGTGGACTAGGTGGGTTCTGCTGCTCCTTTGGATGAGATTCCACATATTCTTTTGGAGTGTGTGATGCTGCAGCGGGAATCTAGACCAATGTTTCTAGCAGAGTTGGTTTCTCTGCCAGATACAGCTGACATCTGACTCTGAAGAGATAGCGCTTAAGGCTAGTGCCTTCCAATGTCACCTTCTCAGTGTGTTGCAAATGTTTGTTCCCAAGCAGAAAAGGTCCTGAGTAACAGAGACAGACCTAGATGCAGGTGCAAAAAGCAGCATGACCTTTTTTTTGTCTACTGAGTGATTGAAATCTCAAAATATGCCCCGGCCCTTCCTGAGCACACTGTCACCTGTTACAGAGCTGCGCAAGGCAAACGCTTACTGGTGACTGAGATTTCTCCAGCAGAAAGACGTGAAGGCGGCAGCCTTGCACAGTAATGAAATGGAGTTGGTTTGTTTTACGGGCAAATCTTGTACCCCCCCAAGCAGGCCTCACCATCATTCATGTTGGCATGGGGTGTCGGCTGTAGCTGTTCTAGTTCACTTGGCCAGTGATCTGTAGGATGTGCCCTGGTTACTCCAGCAAATGAATTTATACTGTAGATTGCCACGTGTTCTGATGACAACACTGTGAGGATTTGGCGCTTACGACGTTGTCCTGAGGAGGAGAAATCAGCATTCAACAAGATCAACTTGGTGGGCTGGGTCGCTCAGAAGAAACCAGAAGAACAACGTGGAGCAGGTAAGGCCTCTGAGCTGAGAAATCTTGTTCTGCAACATGGCTTCTGAATTTTGGCTGTTTCCTGTACCAACAAAAGCCTTTGGCTTGTCTTATTAGTCTTCTGTTTTCTTCGTGTTAGGCAATAATTCATACAGCCAGGCAAACACTTGTAAATAGTTCTGCTACCAACAAGACAAGCTGGCTGAAATAGCTTACAAGTATGCTGAAGTCTGTATGACCAGGCTGCAAAGCAAATATTCATTAATACAGCTTATTGGGCAGCCAGCTCTCCAGCAGATATCAGCAGGGTTCAATAAAGGAACAGCCAGAGGAAATGTCATGTGTGCATGTACTGTAGCAACAAGTCGCACTTTTTTATGTCAAATAATAACTGAGAGCAATAAGATCATATGCTTTTTCCAGTTAGCTAGTTTACCCAGTAAAGGGCAGATGGCACATATGCAGCCTCTGAACTGTTTCCTGCTGCCCGGTGTTTGAATTCTGCAGAGATTTCTTTGCTGCTGCTACCAGTATTGCATCTCTTTCTTCAGCTTCATACAGTGGTACTGACTGTCTATCCAGATAAATGTGACGTAGTGAAAGTACTTCAAAAATGCATGATGTGATAATAATGTTCCAGAATTAATCAGTAGTGTTCATCTATTCACATTAACAGGCTAGTTAACAAATGCAATACCTTGGGGACCAGACAAGCTATGCAGCTTACTCTCACAAGCAGATCTGGGCTCTGTGGAGAAGCTACTCACTGGGCAGTACCCTGGAGCAGAAGAAAGGAGCCCTGGATCATAGCACTGTGTTCACTTGAGTTTTGTTACAGTAGAGTAGGTGGAAGGAGAATAACCCCCCCAAAAAAATGAAATAAGATGAGCTTCTCTGTAGAATAGCTCTGAAACTAAGAATACAATAGCTTCCCAGCAGCTGGTGATGTGACTTCCTGTGTTCCACCTATCTTTTCTAGCCATCCTCCAAATGAATTTCACTTTGGCAAACAGAAATAACGGCTGAAGGTCTCCAAATCCCACTAATGGGATAACATTACCTCTGACCTTTTGCCAGTGAGTAACAGTCTTGCAGGAAATTTGCAGGACAATAGCAGGGAGAGTGCCAGGTCTGCTGGTAAATGGTTTGTGTGTGCACACACTCTGCTTCTGTTTTCGAGAGAGGGCTCGAAAATCATATTGCATACCAGTTTCAGCAAAAGAGAAGCAAGCATAGGTCTAGTCCAGAAGCCTGAAACCTAAAATAGCTTGTACACTAAAACTTTACAATTCTGCTTTGGCAATTATACTAGAAAAATAATTTATATATCCTTGCTCTGGCTGCATTGAAGTAACACAGGAGGGAAAAGGAAGTACACAGACACTGCAAACACAACAGCAGGCTTCCTGCTGACCTTGGCTCTTGAGCACAAAGCACGTGCTGTTAGAATATAGGAGTTATCTGCAGAGACTGACTCAGAGCTGGCAGGCTAAGTACTATTTCAGACCTGCTGGGATGAGATCTAGGTAATTCCCCACCCATTTATGTGGAACAAATCGTGAGATTGAGGTTGTGTATTGACTGTTGACCTGTATCATCAAGTGTAGCAACCAGTTTCCTTTTCTTTAGAAATTATTTTTTTGGTTTCCCCAAGTTGCGCTGCTTTCTCTGTTTTTGTGTAACCAAATTTCTGGAGCGGACCTGCGCATGGCCAATTTGTGACTCTTAAATCTGGAGATTGATAATATCACTCTAGAAGATATGTAGCAGAGAAGGTAGGAAATATCTGAAAAAACCTGCTCTGGTATTATGCAGGTTGACTGCAGGTATTTACAGTACAGTACTACATGCTATGGCAGCATAAATGGAAACAGCTTGGAACTGGCTTAGTAGAAGCCAGAATAATGCAGGCAGGCTTAGAAAAAAAGCCTGATCTATCTCAAGTTTGGGGGTGTTTCTCAAGTTTGGTTTTGCTGCTGGCTGTGATACTCATCCAGCTCTCAGGATAGTTTTTTTCCCCTTATCCAGTGCTTCCACAGTTTAAGACTGGTTTGGAATTGAGAGTGCTAATACCAAGCTAGTCATGCAATATTTCTGCTGTATGAATTTGTAGGTGGTCATTAGGGATGGAGAGCTGCCGAGCTTGCTACTTCTACCTCTAGGAGCTTAGATTTTTAAGTGCAACTAATTACCCAGCTGAGATATTATTGTCTTGTAAATGCTCATTAAAGATTAAGAGAACCAATATTGGCAGTTATTTTTTTCTTAGTTCAGATTGAAGCAAGTTGTTATGAAGTCGGGTATTTTATCAGGAAAGGAGTCTTTAACTCTGTTTTGTGTGTTAGAGTGATTTGTACTGGCATCCATTAAGACAGGTTCCAATTTAATTTTGATCTTATGCACCAGTACTTATATTTTGGATACTAGATAATACAGTAAAAGGAAGGATCAAAAGAGGCTTAGTATGGTATATGATCAAACTGACATGTTATTTGTAAGAGAGCCCAGTCTCCTATAAAGAAAATGGCAGGTTATTCACATTAGACTTCTCATTGTTCTAATGAAGTGCTTTATAGTACGGTGCTAATGCTGAGAATTAGGAGTTCAGATTAAACCCTTGGTATACAGAAGACGTTTATAGAGCTCTTGTGCTCAGCAGTGGAAATGCACAGAGTAACTAAGGTGCTATCCTGTTTAATTGCATCACTGCAAGTTAGATGAATGACAAAGCAGGCATCTAGCAAACCTGCTAATGTGCCCTCTGTAGGAGGGTGCCAGAAATAAAATAATAAAAAAACCCTGCACTCTAATATTGCTGCAGACCAGGATCTTTTCTAGGTATCATTCCCACCGTTACTGGTGAGGCCTTTATGCCCCTATTTATGACTACTGTTTCAAGAATCTGAGTATTCAGAAACTCTTTCTAAAACCAGAGGGGTTTACATCTTGGCTAGTGAGCTCAAAAGCCACTGTGAAATATCTTTTTGGGAATCATTTATTTTAAAGAAATAACTACAGTGATAGATTTTAGTTTCTTTGGAACTTAAGTCCTTGTTCAGGAGGTGAAGAATTTCTTGCATTTCCCTGAGTGTGGTAAATAGCTACCGTCTTCATACTAAATATAGCATCACAGAAAATCCTCCAGCAAAAGGACAAGGGAATGAACGTATGTCCTTTCCTGTTCTCACTATTTTTCCTTTTTTGATCTTTAAAATATGCAACTTTATATTGCCTATTTTGCAACTCCTGACTCAGAGCATTGTTCATATGGTAGGGCATTATAGCGTGTGGAACCTCCTTACAGTACCTTTGTGCCCCAACTCAGTTATGCATCCGTTAAGGATGGCAATGCAGGTGGGGACCAGCATTGCTCTCAGGCAGCATCTCAGTACAGAGCTGTCTGGATCGAGCCACTGCAAGGCTCCAGCAAGGCTAGATAGTCTTGGAAGATTCGAGATCTGTTTTGTCTGTCCGGCCGTCCCCTGGCTGTAGCTCATGTAAGTGAGCTCATTACAGAAGGAATAGATGTCAGACATTGCACAAATGTACTGTATTATACTTATGAATATTATATAGGATTTTACACAGGACTTGTACCAGTTTAACTGAAATTAGAGGGATTTATGCAACCTCTTAATTCAAAAGGGGATGTCTAAGAAGCAGGGTCAGCACTGAATTCATCTAGTTGGAAGGGTTGTTTATAAAAGGGCTGTCTTTACTCTGCTGTTCTGTGTTCCTCATCAGACTACTTATTTCTCCCCTATCAGGACCGCCATGCAGCCCACAGAGTACTCCTGCCAAGGCCTTCACAGTGGGCAGCCCGTGCGTTTCCTCGCCACGGCCAGCTGCCTGTGCTCCCATTTATTCTGGAGACCTTCCTCTATCTACAAACACTCCGACAGGCGCTCTCAAAACCCAGACGGCCGCAGCCTGCACCCCAGCCAAGCGGAATGGAGCCAGCCCATGCACTTCTCCCAGGTTGATCCCTTCCTCCAAAATGTCCATTAAACATTGGGTTACAAGGACTCCGTGCTCTTCTCCTCCAGAAGTGGAGAAAAAGGCTTCTTCTCCTAGAAAAGCCCTGGCAGAAGTCACCCAAGGTCTCATGGAAGCCGCTTGCCTTCCTAAAGCCCCGCACTCGCAGTTTGAAAAGCGTGCCAAGAGAAGGCTGGACTGCAGCAAGGAGGACGATGTGGGGCAGAAGTGTCTGCAGGCCTGTAGCTGTGTGACTGAACTGGACCATGCGGCTAAGAAATCAAAGCTGAATTTATGTAACTTGGCTGCAGATCGAAAAGCTTGTGATGAAGGCTCTCTCAGCCTGGCCAACTTGGATAACGACCACGAAGGCTCCAGCCACAACTCAGAAGAACCTTCCTTTCCTGGCAGCAATATTAATCCATTGGGCATTCAAACTCCCCCCCATCTTTTCAGATCTCCATGCAGGAAAGACACTAAGGTAGTTGATAAAGAGAATAGTTCACCTGAAAGAAAAAATTGGTTGTCTGCTCTGGGAGAGAAGCTCCGGACTGGCAGAGCTGGCAGCCAGAGCGCGTCTCACAGCCCCCCATCATCTTGCAGTCCCGGTGCCAAACGACAAGAGGCTGCGGCAGCGGCCACTTCGCTGAAAACTGTAAGTAGGACACTCAGTGACAGTGGCCATGAAAGAAGTTGTCCCTAGCTGCCACTCTCCCCTTGTTTGTTCTCTCCTGCTCAGGCATTCAAAGAATTATCTGATCCCTTTGATTATGGACAAAAGGGATGATTTCTGGCCTAATAAGCCAGCTACATTAATGCTGTTAGCTACTAATCCCCTCCCTGCAGGAAGAGAATTTTTAGGATGTTGATGTCCCTCACTTTAAAGGGACTTAGGGCACACAGGAGCTCAGAGATCCTCCCAGTCCCCAGTCGGGTGTTCAAAGGATGTAGCCATCATTTGAAATACAGCTCTACTCTGAGAAGCACAACAATGACAGCACCTTTCCTGGCAGATCTACTGTTTATGTGTTCACCATCACATCTGCCTGTTTATGTTACTGGAAGGCCACGTTAGCATTGCAAAAAAGAGCTAGCCCAGGTAGCAAAAGAATTTGTTACCCATGTTAGAACCATGGGGCTAAATAATGCCTTCAGTTCCTTCAACTGAAAACTAGCAGGAAACAAAGGAATTGCAAGAGTCCGAGGACAGGATTTGACCTACATAATCCTACTTTTGATGTACAAGAAGCCTGGCGCAAAGCTCATCCTAGGATCTGAAAGTTAAGCTTATAAAGCAGCTAAAAAAGTTGGCACGAGGGCATGAGGGTTTAACATGCGAAATGATTAATTACATTTTTTACAACAAACCACACTCAGCTCGTGTCTGAAACTGGACTCAGTGTCATTGACTGAGTTTTATTGCAGTAAATGTCAGGTAAATTTTCATTCCTCAAATTTTAGTTGAACTGTGAGTTGAATATCAGATGCTAGAAGTTGTCGCCATCATTAAGGTTATTTTGGTAAAGTACCTCATGTCTTACCTGATTCCACCTCTTCCGGCACTTCTGTCAGATATGAGGTGGGCAAGCCACCGCTCCTTACGTTACATGCAGCACCTGCGCTCGTCATATTGTGGCTGTACCAAGAAATCTCAGTTATAGTAAACCTACATCCCACATCTGCCTGTGCTTTATGCTGTACGTCTTTAAACACCAGACAGAAAGATTTGCCCTGAAGAAAGATTACTCTAGAACAATGGCGTTTCTTGCTCCAGTTCAGATTTCGGGGTGCTCCTATGTTGTACTCAAAGCCTGAAGAGGTGCCTGGAATACCAGCAGCATTTGTTGATCTGCTGCATCTTGGAAATCTGCAGCCCTCTTGTCTGCTGTAGGGAAGCTGAACCTGCAGCCAGAGTGCTTTTCCTGCGACAGCAAGACAACCCTAGGTTTTAGCCAGTGTTTTCTGTAGGTAGTTAAGCCTCTTATCTGTGAGACAAACAGATTATAGTAAAGAACCTTTCATTTACTATCTTATTTGGGAAGCTAAACAAACTGGAGCAATGATGCAGGGGCGACTCTAAGACTTCTGCAGCATATGAACTGTTAAGCTAGAAACATTTCTTGTTGGTGATTTGTTTTGTAGTTGTTTTTGTGTTTTTTTCTAGGCTGCAACCACTTCAGTTTCCATGAGGAAGATCTGCACGTACTTCCACAGAAAGCCCCAGAATGACTGAAGTGGCGTGCAGCGATTGCACCTGATGGATGTTGACACTGTGGTATCAAAACCAGATTTAGCAACACCGACGACGATGCGCCAGGACTTATTATCAGTTTATTATCAGGCATTCATAAACTTGGGGTTTTATTCTTCTGTTTTTAAAGCTGTTAACAGCTGAAGTCAGCTGCCTGTGGAAAATCTACACAATACTTACTCATGGTCTCTTACTGACTTTGCATGACGGATTTTTTTTTACTAAAGAAAAACAGAGTATTTTTTACACAGCAACTGTTATAGTCCAAAGGCAGCAACAGCTCTGCTGTGCATTGACAGGCATATATAGCTTGTCAGTTTATGTTACTAATCTGCCGCTGAAACTTCTTCTCCTTAAGAATTATGTGTAAATCGTTACACCCTCCTGAAAAGCAAGTGTTGGAATGTGTGTAGAGAAACGTACTGGAGGTAGATGGCATTTCTACAGTTATTCTTCTAGTACCACAATGACTACTCGCTTCCAACAGAAGTTACGAATGTGTTAAGTAAATGTAAAATACCTGATGGTGATAAGTGATTTATCTCCTGTAAGAGGAGATAAATTATAATGAAGTACGTCATGCCTGTACTCCTCTTGCCATCCCCTTGCTTCTGCCAGTTTTAAAACTTCTGTTTTTATCGACTTAGCTGGCTCTTGAGCCATCAGCACTACAGCTGTTGAGGCCAACAGCTTGTCCCTTCTCTGAAATAAAATACTGGCCAGGTGTGTTCGAAAAATTAGTTTGATCTATCCCAAATAGGTGTCCCATAACAGCTGGTTGCTTGGTCACCTCTTACAGATTCAACCTGTAGCAAAGGCATTAATAACTGCTTACAACTTAACTTCATAACACTTTTATAATACAGTATCTATAAAACAATAGCTTGTAAATTGGGGGAGGGGCACTTGACATTTTAGAAAGCACTTGACAGAGTTTACATATTAATATTAAATGCTTTGGCATTGTAAGCCGTCACTGATGCTGAAAGAACAAGGTCACTGAAATGAGATCCCTGTCCTGCTGGCTAACGATACTAACTCCTCAGTCATGCTTTCCCCGGGGGGAGCTAGTAGAAGATCAGTATCTTAGGCTGGAGCATTTACTCTGTCTTCTGGTATAATAGTTCCCATGAACTTTAAAAAAAAAACAAACCAACAAATCTCTGAATCCCTATAAAGTTTTTCTACTGCAAAAGATTTGATGTATTTAAAGGGGATATGATCCAACTAACTCATGTTTTCCATCTGAAATTTTCACACCTACTTTACAGTAGCGTCGAATAGTATGGTAGCTGAAAGAGATTAGAGGAAAACATGCTGATTTGTATTTTATGTTGCGTATTGTATTTTGCAAGGAAATAAACGACTTAAGAGAAACTGGCTTTTGTGAAAGGTCTCTTACACCTACAAAGCAGGAGTAAATGTGTAGTGTGCTTTATTAAAAAATGTAGTCATCATCAAGTTGCATCTTTTAGCAGGAGCACTCGGGTATGTATAGCGGCCAGAAAAAATGTCCTCTTTACTGAATCATCCCGTGAGCTTTGAGGAGATGCCATTAGGAGAGCAGCAAAGGTAATGTAATGCTTCAGGCATTTTTTGTACAGTTCTTGTTTAATAAAAGGATTTATAAAAAGTGATTATCTGAATAGATCTAGTATCTTGGGCAAAACAGGAATATGAAAATCTTAGTTTAATTTTAACCAATTTCTGTATATTGAGGTAGCTGGAAGTAGTAGAAACATAACCTAAAATAAGTAAGTTTGGTGTTGAATTCTGTCTTAATTTTAATTATTAGAGCAACTGTGTAGGGTACAAACTGCCTTGGCTACAGCTGGTTTTTCATGCAGGATTCTTCCACACAGTTTGTAAATAACAGGTTGCAGAATAAGAAGATGTGGTCCGTATTGAAGTACGTGAGAGCTGTCAGACATTTCCACAATAGAATTTCAAGTTCCTCCGCTTCTTTCATAGTATTTTCCTTCTCCAAGAATGTTCTGCAGCCAAACCATTATCTCCTATACCTTGTAAATGGCTACCTAGAGATGATTTACCTGAATGGGTCGCCACTTGGATAAATAATATTACATGGGGATGTGAGATTTTCTCCTTTCAAATAGTATTGTGTAGTGGAACAACTTGTTTCATGGACAACCAGGCATAATTTCTCTCATCTTAAGCTGACGTCTACCTGGTTCAGAGCCTAGGAGAATTAACTGAAACTTATATTCTTCTATGTCCAAACGCCTTGACCTTGTTGTGATAAAATCATGATTGCAAAAGCATAGAAGAATTCCTGATAGAAATCGTATGTCAAGTGGTTTAAGGTAACCAGTGCTGTCTTCACCTGAGACACTTTCTGAACTAGACATTCAAAGAACTGAGCTCCTGTTTTGAGCCAGCAAGCCATATCCGAATTACCTTTCCTTCTAAAGGATTTACAGAAACTGTAAACTGTAAACTGTAAAGCTCAAATTAAGCTTTTTGATATATTTTTCCTAAATCCTATGTGTGTGTGTAAATCCCACCTTATATGTCTTGCAGGTTTGTCCATGCAGATGCTGCTGTTTCCTGATGTATGTCCTCAGTGTTTATCCTCCAACTGCCAAGTGGGATTTGGGAATGACCATGGCAGTTCGTGATGGTACTATTCCCAACAGTTGTTACTACTGCTTTGTTGGAAGTTCCGCTTCTCACTGCTCAGCTATGAGCAACCAATTTAGTTTAATAGCAGTTTGACAGCGACTGGAGCTAACCTGGCTCGGCAAAACTGAAGGGGCACTCCCAGGATCTGTACAGATGCATGGTCAGCAAGCCTTGGCAAGCATTTCTTCTGGTAACAGCACTGACTTAAGAATCCCATGGGGAAGCTAACTACAAAGAAAACCAAAGATTTAATTGCCTCAGTTCCCTGAGTCAGCTAAGGAAGTGAGTGCTTCATTCCTTCATGTTAAGGTGCCACAGTAGTAGTTCCACTCACATTAACACAACGCCAATCTGTGTCTTTCCTTCACCTCAAGGACTCGGCTTCATGATTTATTTCTCCTCTCTTGTCTAAACAAGAATGGCTGAATCGTTTGTATCTTCAACCACCCACTTCTGTACCATGTCTGGATTTTTTATTTGGCCCATAGATTACCTAACTCCCTGGTTGCCTCGCAAGTGCGCTCTCAGTGCGTTGTGAGCATGGCAGAGGAAGAGATGGACACAAACCCAAGCAGCAAAGACTAAGCTGACTGAGTAGAGACAATCATTCTTAAATCGACTTACCTACAAGTGTGACAAAATATCAGTATACTCTTGCTTGATCGGGGTTTTATCCTTCTAGTTTTAACATCATTATGATAAAAACTCAGGTTATTTTTCTATTCCTGTTCTTGCAAAAGGTGCTAACTATCCAAAATCCAGGCTAATAATAGTCCATAGGACTGTAAAGCCAGTTACACTGTAAGCTGCAGCGACAGCAAAGTGGGCTGTGTTGACAGGAGTTTAGCAAATATTGTCAGTGTATTACTGAATTATTCAGTGTCACCATTATTTTTGTTCTGCTAATTTTCCTGAGTTTGCTGATGGAGGAAGTGACAGTGTGTATACTGTGAGATCAAGAGATCCACTGGATTCTTGAAAACAACATTGACATAAATGCAGTGAGCCCCGATTTGCCTTGAATAGACTGTTTTGGGGCAGGTAGCTGACAGCAAGGTGGTTGCACGAAAATTGGAAGCGTTGCATCGTAAGGAATCAGTTTTCTGTACAGATGCAATTGTTTGAAGAAGCAGGACTGGAGAGATAAAGAGAAAGCTGATGATTGCAGAAGTAAGCAGCAGAAGAAATATTCAACGTAAGAATAAAGCAAAAAGCACAAAGTACGTTGCATAAGAGATGCAACCGACAGGAGAAACTAAACTTCACAGACTCGTTACGTACTTAGACAAAAGAGCAGGGCTTGGGAGGCCTGTGCGGCTCCTTTGTATCAGGCTCCTATCTATAAACTCTAGTGCTTTTCCTCCGTGCAGTGGGACAGCTGCGCCTGCTTGCCAGTTCGCCCTGAGTAAGAGAGGGTGGGAGTCTGAAGGCTGTTCCTGGTCCTTCTGCCTGCGAGTAGTCTTCTTCCACCCGGTCTGACTTAACCGAATCCGTTCTTGGAAAGGAGTCAGTTTTGGCAGAGCGTTCAGATCAATCAGAATAAGGTTTTCTTGTTTCAGAATAAGCCTGGCTTTGCACAGGGTTGTTCAGAAACGGCTATTCTGAAGTAACAGCTCTGCAGTAACTCCACCACGTAGGCGATCCTTCCGAGAACGTGGTGCGACGCTGCTGGGTGAGTGGTATTACATAAAGCCAAGGATATTCTCCAGGCAGCAGGAAAACTTTTCTGTATGAAAATGAATTTCTTGATTTTTTTTGTCTCGACACCCTCAGTCATACCAGGTAGCAAACAGCAACGTCAAGAACGGCTCCAGCGGCACGTAGCACAGCCTGTGGTTTGGCTGTTGACATGCTGCTGCCCGCCCAAGGCTGGATGAAGTGCTGCTGCTGCCTGGTGGCATGGCGCTCACCTTCCTGTCGAGTCAGAAAGACTTCTGCTCGCTTCTGGATCGGTACAGAATTGTGCCGCTCCACTTTCCCACTGTATGCAGGCCTGCGGTGATGGGGTGTATTTCCTGCACTCACCGCAGCCCCAACCCCAGCGGGTTACTCAGGTTGTGTCTGCGTCCCCGCACCTCTGCCAGTGTCGGCGCAGCACCACATCGCCCATGCCGTCTCCCACCACCTTCTGTCCCCATCGCTGTCCCTCGGGGAGGGCCGGTGGGTCCCCCACTGCGCTCGCAGAGCCGAAGCGCTCAGAAGAGCATGTTCTGGCTGAGCTTTTATCTGCTCACTGCGCACCCAGCAGGGACACCACCTTGGGGCCTCTCCTACCAAAGACCGTGTGCGCAGCCTCCTTTCTCATTTTCTCCCTGGGCGGCGACGAAGACTGAGTCTTAAACATAACGCTGCGAGTTCAGTGCTGCTAAGCAGAGCTTGTCTGGGTGCAGATGCAGCTGGAGCTCCTGGCTTAGTCCCGGCACAAGTGAGTTAAGGACAAAAGGTCTTCGTTGCTCTTATGCGAAGAGACAATCTCTGTGGCAGCTGAGGGCAGCATTAGTATTCATGCCTTGGCTGGTCTGGCAGCAAGGCGGCTAACTTGATATTAACTGTGGCACAATGACTGGTTTTTATGGGCCGTTTCTTAATATATATCACAGGTAGCCAACAGAGTGGCTCTTTATCCTGATTTCCTTGGGGTACCCACTCTCCTACCCGCTCCAGCAACAGGGCTTGGTTTTTTCTTGAGTTGTTGGTGGTTTTATTAAGAGCCGCAGGCAGGTTCCCTGCCTGGCTGATTTGTTGTCACGCTGTAATTCTGTATTGGTTTATGTTTCAGCTGACCAAAGTTCCTCTTAAACTCAAGTCATCTGTGTTTACAAATACTTTATTGTGTAATACACTACAGCTTTTTCCCAGTGTTTGAGCGGGACCATAGATATGCAGCTGAAACATTTCCACATTATATACATTAGAAAAGTGTTATCCTAAATGACTAATGGAAAATATTTCTGCTCCAGGAAGCAAGATGATGCTGAGTGAAAGAGAGAAGAGGGTTTATATGGAAACAAACGTACGTTCCCCTTTGCCCAGGCCCGCCAAAATGCTCCCTCCCCTTCCCCCTCGTTGTGTGTCTCACCACAGCGCGAGGGTGTGCCAGAACATGTTCCCACAACCTTTCAACCCATTCAGCACAGCCTGCAACTTTCCTGGCTATTTTTGTGTATTCCACTCCATGATTAAGTGCTGAGGACCGTGATAATACATCCTTTCACCGACGGGGCCCAGCAGAATGCAGTCTCAGCCGCTCATGGACTGCTTTTCCAGTTACTTTTCCTGAAAACCGGGTTATCAACAGATTATCCTTCTGATCATAGGGGCGTAAACTTGAAGATGTGTTGTTTCTGGCTGGGGCTCCAGTTCTTAGGAATCAGTATTATTCTTGTTGACAATATGATTCCTGCATCGACCCGAAGCCAGGCTGCCTTTACAAACAAGGTGGCTCATCTGCTGCTGCAGATTAACCACCTCTGGGTTGAAACGGGGCAGCTACTCGATTATACAAAGCTAGAGCGCGCAGTGGTTTCCTGAACACCGCCGGTGGTACAGTGGTATCTTAGCTTTGCTTCGACTCCTCAATCAATCTACCAACTACGCTACAACACTGCTAATGGTTTATTCCTCACAGAAAAGCACTTTTCTGCTCTGACACCCACCAGTTTTTCCACCGCTCAGCAGCACTCAGGTGCTGCGAACCCCATTGCCACAGCAAGGTTAATTCAGTCTCACAATGACCAGGCGTAAGAGTTACCATCACATCACTGTGGCTCACCAAACTTGTCAACACCAGAACAGTCTCTCCCATTTTAGGACGGGGCACTGCGGTACAGCACAAATAAACCACCACAATTGCTCTTGCAACATCAACTGACAGTGACCGAGGAACAACACATCCATGGTGACCAGCAGGCAGCCCACTGACAGCTCACAATCCAAATCACCTGTTTCACATTGTATCCTGGTGAATTAAAAAAAAAGAAGACCAAAAAAGTCCCCTGAGATGATAGCATTCCCATTGAACCGAGCAGGGGAGCATCAGCCACGGCAGCGTGGGCAGGACGTGACAGGATCAGAAATGAGCGCTTTTGGTTCCCACCTTCCCACTCATCTCCATCCCCTCAGCTTCCAGGCAGACTCTGAGGTGATGTCTGAAGGCAGGAGTTTGTCTTCCAAGGACCTTTGGCATCAGTGAATATTTCAACAATAAGGTCTATGTCACTAAATCAAGAGGGGGCAATTGTAGGAAGCCAAAATTGGGATCTGGCCCTGCACAGAGCTGTGGAGACAAGTGATTTTTCATGCCGAGATGACTGTTAGGAACAGGGTCATGCAGAAGGGGAAAGCACACCCCGATGGGTTAGCTCTGGGTCTGGGACATGTACCCACTGTATCCCATGGGGCAGACAGGGGAAAGTCTATCCAGGAGCAGAAAATGAGGCTATTTTGGGAGCTGCCAGCCACGGCCAATGTGAGTTGCACAGACAAAGGGTCAGGCTCCCACAGATATAAATCAGCCAGGCTCCACCGACACCGCAGCTCTGCTTGTTTACACTAGCGGAAGGTGTTGCCCACTGTATCTCAGGTGTCAGATTCTAATTATATTTACTCCCTACCGCACTACAAGGCAAATCACAGTCGTCAGGCTCTTGGCTGAAGAGGGCATTGCATTATGCCTCTGGTTTCATTTTAAAAAGTAAAAGCAAAACCTTAGTCCTTCCAAATTATGGTAGGAAAATGCATGCCAAAACTGTGCTGTAAAAATATGTGGAGTGCTAAAAATAGATTGGCGTTTGAAGAGCTGTTGAAAGGGGAAGCGTTCCCAACCAAACCTGGCATGACCAAAGCTGTTTATTTTCCATACATGTATTTCCAAACAGGTTCAGCAAGTGGAGCCATCGTTTCCTCCTAGGGTCTTTGTGATCCCCGGTACCACTGATGGCAGTTCCTAGTGTAACTGTTGCCGGCTTTCCACTGCCGTCACCTGCCTTCCTGGCTGGGCGTCCAGTCCGGGCGTTGTCGTCATCAACGTGGAAACTTTTTTCACCGAAGGAAGCTATGAAGTTAGTAAGGACAAAAATCTCACCTCAGAAAAGACTAGCATCTGCACATTGAAGCCCCTAAAACTCTTCTGTGTTATTTTAAAGGCAGAGCGTACTGATTTATCAAATCATCAGACACATCAGTGCATGAAAAGATTTGTTATTTCTCAGTGCCCTGTGCCGATGCACTTGCACATTGCTTGTTTTCCACCACTGAAGTCATGCTGTGGTAAATCAAACGTTAATATGTAAGTCTCTGCACCAGCCTATCATAGCAAAATAATGATACCTTAGAAGCATATTTTTCCAGCTCAACTGTAAGTACCAATGTATTTTTTATACCTCTACAATCAATATTCATCTTCAAATATGAGAGACCTACAGCACTTCTTGTGAAAGCATTTTGAAGGACCAGAGTGCAGGGGAAGGCCCGTCTTATGGAGAAAGGAATTGACGCCAAGAGGAGTGATGAAGACAGTGTTGTGTGAAGCCAACAGAAAGGTAGAAAAGCAGTAGATAAATTTCCTTATATTATTCTTGTCCCATTTAAGCCTCAAACCCTTTGTTTAGCAAGAAAGCGCTGCCTGTAGAGTTTGATCTTCTATGGTATTTTACACAACCGTATTTGTGTCCGTGTTTCTCCATAAAATCTCCTCTGCAGCAGACTGCAACAGTCAGCTTCACACTTTTTCAAGGCAAAAAGCTTCACCTTTGTTCTTTCTTGCCAGTATGCCTCACTTAAATTGAGCCTGGCTTTTTGATGACTGCCTGAGGTGATTTCTCTGTGTGCTAGAAGAATAATTTCAAAAGGCTTACTTGTTCTAAAGTGCACCAGAGGAATGTGGGGAAGTGCACTGGCAAGGGAAAAGATAAACAGTGCAAACAGAAAGAGCAGTTTAATCTCGCTCAGCTCTATCTCAGCTGCAATTCTGCTTTCTCTGAGCAGCTTTGACACAGTCACGACACAAGCGGCCGGCTAGGAAGTGCAGTTTGCAGCAGCACACAGCCCCACCTCGAAACAGAGAGACTGAAATATCCACAGAAAAAGAAAAGCTTTGCTCACCGGGCCATAATATACAACAAAATTTTCCTCTACCATGGTTGCATTTTGTTGGTAGCCTCTTACTATCGCATATAGCAGGAAGCTATGGTCTCTGCTCAGACGTATCACAGATAATGATTTTTGCTTAGCAAGCCTGCGGATAGAATAGAATAGAATAGAATAGAATAGAATAGAATAGAATAGAATAGAATAGAATAGAATAGAATCGAATTGAATCGGATAGGATAGGATAGGATAGGATAGGATAGGATAGGATAGGATAGGATAGGATAATTAAGGTTGGAAGTGACCTCAAGGATCATCTAGTCCAACCATCCCCCCCCCACCTCTTACCCACTAAACCACGTCCCTAAGTACCACGTCTAACCTTTCCTTAAACACCCTCAGGGATGGTGACTCCACCACCTCCCTGGGCAACCCGTTCCAGTGCCCGACCACCCTTTCCGAGAAGAAATTTCTCCTCATCTCCAACCTGAACCTTCCCTGGCGCAACTTGCAGCCGTTCCCCCTAGTCCTGTCACTAGTTATCTGCGAGAAGAGGCCGACCCCCAGCTCGCCACAACTTCCTTTCAGGTAGTTGTAGAGGGCAATAAGGTCTCCCCTGGGCCTCCTCTTCTCCAGACTAAACAAGCCCAGTTCCTTCACCCGCTCCTCATAAGACCTGTGCTCCAGCCCCTTCACCAGTTTCGTTGCCCTTCTCTGGACACGCTCCAGGGCTTCGATGTCTTTCTTGTGGTGAGGGGCCCAAAACTGGACACAGTACTCAAGGTGCGGCCTCACCAGGGCTGAGTACAGGGGGACGATCACCTCCCTGCTCCTGCTGGCCACACTATTCCTGATACAGGCCAGGATGCCCTTGGCCTTCTTGCGTCATTAGATCCACCAGCCCAAGCACTGTGTAGTGCTTCATGCCAGGCACACCCTGAGGAGCCAAGACAGCAGGGTGGCCATATCCCTGCGGATGCCCGCAGGACAAGAGGCTTCAGTTGAACCCTGTTCTTGCCAGCAGCAAGTTCTTAGCAGTTATTTGATGTCTTTGTGCTTGTTTCTCCTCCTTTGTCATGAGGTTATTCCTCCCTATTTCATCTAATGCTGGTGGCATCTCCCACTTGCAAAACGCTTTGAAATCGTTGTGTAGAGGGCCATCTACGGAGGTGAGCTTTACGGCTCCAGGGTAACTGAAGGAATGAGGAGGAAGTATATTGCCCTCTCAAATCCCAAGAGTCAATGTAACCACAGGCATCCTTGTCTCAGAGCTGGGGTGCCAAAAAATGCTTCACGGTGAACTCCCCTTCTTTCTGGCATCTCGCTGTGGGTGAAGGGAGAGGAAATGAAGGATCACGACAATAGAGCCTTTAAATATTATTTCGTGTGATCAACATCTTAAGGCAATATAAAGGAGTTTGCTTCACAGTATGATTTCTTTATGGTGGATATTGTATTATACTGCTTCACGTTTGCTGAAGCTACCCAGAAAAAAGTCGTATGGTCCAAACGAACGTGTGCTTAATCACTAAAAACACCCCTCTTGTTCTTTGCATTTTCTTGCGGTGCTGCCGCAAACCACCCAAAAAAAAAGCAGGCTTGGGCCAGGGAATCCCTCCCCGCAGCCCTCATCCATAGCAAATCCTGTCCCGGCGTTCCTGGGAGGCCGTCTGGCTCCCCACGGGTTGCCAAGCGGCGGTGTGAGCACTGCTGTGCCTGCGCTTTGGGCTTTGCCTTTATCCTCGCTGCTATTACCAGAACCAACCCTTTGACCCGAACAGGAGGTTCCCTTCCTCCTGCAGAAGCACGGACTTATTTCAGAAAAAGCCCGGGGAGGCGAGTGATTTGAGGTGCATCACAGCTGATTAACAAAAATCCTTATGTAAGAATAAGCCTCTCCTTCGAGCCGACCGAAGTAACCTTTAGCACAAACGTCTCTCTAGGCTCAGGATATCCGAATGCAAAGCAGGCGGGTCCCAAGGGCTCGCTCCCCTGCTCCCTTACACCTCCTCTGTGTCGTTCTATCACGGTGTGTTTGCATTAAAAGCAGCAAAGGAAGAAAAGTTACACCTTGTGGGAAGTTTAGCTCTGTTCACACGATCTGCTTTCTTTTTTTAGTGCGATGCTTCCTGTATGCTCAGGGACGTCAGTCGCTGTTTCTGGCAAAGTACGTTCCCAGAACGGGGGCAGACAGGAGAGAGGAGAGCACGGGAACGGGCAGTTTCTGTACAAGTCGCTAGGTAGCCCCTGCCAGCACACAGGAGATATGGATTTGAAGGGAAGATTTTTTTCATGCAGAAATCCCCCTTCCTTCTGGCCCGCTGAGAAGCTGGCAGAGCGAACACAGCGTCTCCCACCACAAAGCCATGTCTCAGAGATGCAACTGTTGATTTCAAGCGTGAAGGTGAACGGAAGGTTGCAGCCTCCTTGGCCTGCCACCTTCGGCCACAATGGCACCGTGGCAGAGAGCGCCGCTTCGGGCCAGCTCTTCTCACCCCTTCCTGGAGGCGAAGCTCTGGGCAGTGCCCTGCTGCACCCAGAGGCATCCAGGGGACAGAGGAACAGTGGGGAGCAGCAGAGCCCAGCGTCCCGTACAGCTCCACACCCTGTGTGCCGTTTGGGTTCAGCAGCCTTCTGCGACATCCCCGTTTTCAGGTGGGAGAGCAGAGAACATCGCTCTTCCCTCCTTCCTCCAGCACCACTGGGTGCATTTCAGGTCCTCAGTGTGCGGACTGGGCTGGGAGCTGCTCCTGCTGAGGAGGCCTCCTGCCTGCACTGCCCGCAGCGGCCACAGTCATTCTTTCCGTGTGATAAATATGGTAACAGAGTTTGCACAAGGTCAGAGTTGGGAATAAATTCCATTGCTCAAATAGGAGAGAGCTAAGTTTCATTCACTCGCGGCTGTTCCAGCTCCATGTCAACACCGTTTGTTAAGAGTGACCTATTACGGGTGACCTCAAGGCTGCCCTGGAAACTAAATTCACTTACTATCTCTCCTGCAAGCTTGCAAAAGCTCTTTGGGTACAGTTGGTGCCCAAGCATGCCGGCCGTGTCTGTTCCGGGATGGGCTGGTGGTGCTTGCACAGCCTACGCACATTCCGACAGCAACGAGGACAGAAAGCAGAAGGTTGGGCGCAGGACGCGTAGGAGCTATAGGGTGACTGCCCATGCACGATGGTATGGGCACAGCCGAGGTGGAATGGCCCAGGACTCGGTTGCTTTTTCTGCATCCAGAGTTCTACTGCTTGCCACCGGCGCTGCTCTCCCAGGCCAGGCGAAGCCAGGAGCCCAGCACCGTCATGCAGCCCCAGCAGCACATGCCCAGTTCCCCAAAGGCTCATCTTGGCTGGAGTGGGAAAAGCCCTTTCCATGCATCTGGACGTTGCAAATCCAGTTGCCAAAACCTAGCAGTTGGGGGCTGTGCTAATAGATGCACAGGGAGACAGGATAATGTGTTACAGGCAGGTTTTTTAAAACTTCAACAGCCTTTGTGACTTGAAAAAGGGAGCAAAAGGACATTAAATACTCCATGTGCGGTGTATGTTAAATATGGCAATTGCAGATTGAAGACCATTAATCTCTCTCTGCTACCCAATTTTCCGAGATCACATAGAAAAGACTTGTTCTGGAATACTTGAAATATGCAAGCGTTGTCCAGGTTAATAAATTGTGGGCAAATCAACTGTCTGTACGCATAACAACTGTTTGGTGGACATGGCAGAGGAAAAAATGTCATCCAACCACAGCTGATGGCCTTTACACAGTTCTGAGTAGCAGGTTCCCTAAGAAATGCACGTTTTATTTGAATGATGAATCTGCCTCACATCTGTGCACCCATGTTTGAGATCTGCTCAGATTTGCCCTGCAGTTGAAGTTAAATTAGTATTTATACACATTTATCTCTGGTTGAACAGCCAAGAGTGTCATTTCAGGTAACGATGTTTTGACTAGGCGGAATACACCGTGGAACAATAAAACAGCTTTCTGCGCTATTGGGCAATAGATCATATTGGATGGTGTGAATTCAAAATCTGAAAGCTGTATCGAGTGAAGGTGAATTAGGTGGCTTCCTCCTCATGCTGGTTGGGATACTCAGGAGTACCATTCTCTGTCTTAGTTATTGAGAAACTGGACTAAGTGAAACTTAGGTTGCTCCTTCCTAAAACCTTCCTCTTCATCACTTTAATTTTGAGAATTCAGAGAGGAATGCCATCCTTACACTTTGATATATGGATGAAGAGGGAAAAATGTGTTTTCAGGGGGGAAGGTGGTATAATTTATGTGAGGAAACTCTAACACCGAAAACTGACCTCTGAAATCCGACAGCTTGCCACTGTACAAACGTAGAGCTACTGTAGTCTCAGTCTGCAGAAGCAAGTTTTAAGACATTTCAGAAAAACATAATGAATTAGTCATTTCCAGTTCTCCTCACATACGTTACTAAATTTTTAATTGACATCCATACGCGCGCCACAACCAAAGATAATTCCTGCCCTACAGAATTGTCAAATCTAGTTAAAGACTGATGAAAGTATAACGTATTACAGGTAAGCCACTTCCATATTTTAAAAGTATCCAATTAAACTTGAAAACATACCTGCAGAACCATCTGGTACCTTGTATTTACACAGATACAACTTCTCTAATCGACTCAGGGGAGAATATGTATGTGTGGTGCCAATCAGCGATGCTTACCGATAGGTTTGCTCTATATTCCTTCAATATCTCTCTGGGGACCCTCAGGCCAATTTGAACTCTGTATGCTGTTTATTTTCATTCTAGGCTCCCTCGGTGACAACATCGTTTGTTCACCAACAGCACACTCGAAAGGCTCTGTTGCTCCAGTTTGGTTATACTTACAGGCTACCCAAGATCTTTTTGGACGCCAAGGGGATAAGCATCGCAGTAGGCTTGTAAAGCAGGCTAGCAGGGCTCACCTCTGATGGGCTGGTAAGAGGGGAGGTGGTACGGCTTGCTTGGGAGAGCGTAAACAAAGTTATCTTCACAAGGAGTAAACAGATCCATCTCTTGGCACAGAAGGAGTGTGGGAATTATGACTGAATTAACTTTCTCTGTTTGCATCGCTGTGGACTTAATGTGTTTGTACAATGAGTTTAAAGAGATGTTCGGATGTTTACAAAGATCTTTCTGCTGTTTTCTGTTCTAAATAGATACTCCCTTGAAAGATTGAGCCTTGAGCCAAACACTTAAGCCTTTAATGAGAATTTTGCCTACGTAATAAATGAATTATGACTTCAGGTTTTGGCTCTGTATAAAAACAAATGTTCTTCCTGTGACGGAGGAAAATAATCCATTGATATGAAGTATCTAAGTGGTCACTGACACAATAAATCATTTCATAAATCCCTGACCACCGATCTTTCAGATGCTTTGTAGTTTGAAACTGATGTAACACATGCTTTAGAAAGTTCTTAATTACGTAGTTTTTCCAATACAAGTATTCAAACCTCTCAGGTGACTAATACTTGTTTTGAGGACAAAGCCTTGAGAAGGAATGAGGTTAGCTGGCATACAGCATGACGGTGGTCTCCTGGGCAGATGGGCTTGAAGAACAAAGGGCACTTCTGCAACATCTGTCCAGCTTGGCTCTCCTCTTTGGGTAATAGCACAAAAATATTCCTCTTGCATTATTTATTTCAATGAATCATCCTCTCCCTCATGATATATTGGGTGATACCATGGAATTACATAAAGCATAATCAATGCTGCTGACTCAGACAGTTCCCAGCTTGGTGTAGCAGAAGGATACCCTTACAGTTATCAGGACCTGGCCCTGGCACATTATTGACAGTTAAATTCCAGCAGGCTGGAGTACTGTACTGCAGCTTCTGTTGATGACTGCTCCTAGTGAATTATCTTGCCTACTGCTGTCTTTCAGAAACCTCTTCAGTGCAGAGGGTTTCTTCTCCTCCTGGATGCTGTATACCTACACAAATATAAGTGACCAGCAAAGGATATTCCAGAGGAAAAAAATAAATATCCCAGCTAATCTGCTGAATTTTATTACTTTTTTTTAATTTGATATTCCTTTCCTGAGTTGCTTTAGCATCTGTACAATGCCAGAATTGCTTGCCCTGGGTGGGTGAGGTAGAGCAAGTACCTAAACGTTTCCTAAATGGTACAGAGTGAGATGTATCCTCAAGATGCACACCAAGAGATGGGTCCACGACTTTCCTGGATACCTTTGTGTTTGTCAGCTCAGTGGTACATTGTCTGGCCAGGAGTGTGTGTGTGTGTGCTCTTTCAGGAACATTTATGAGCCGTTGTGAGTGAGATACAAACAGGACAACGCATTGGGACTGGCCAAGTTATGCAATATCCTTGTGCAATATACTTCCCATACTCAGATATTTGGACAGGATCTACTGGGTGTTATCAAGGAAGACAGTCAAACATTTCAAAAGTCTAAAATCTACTCCTTTTTTTTCCCCACATTACTGAAGGAAAAGACAGATTAGAGCATAATTCTCTAAGCTAGGCTTGGGTCAGTAAACTTGCTATATTCTTAAGGATGATTTTTTAAAGATCAGTCTCTCCCATCTGTAAATTAGCTTATTATGTCTGTGCAAAGTCTAGACTTTTAGTAACAAGTCATTTTTAAGACCAGGAGAACCAAGCTGATTTTTCATAGAGTCATAGAATGGTTTGGGCTGGAAGGGACCACAGGGATCATCTAGTTCCAACCCCTGTGCCATGGGCTGGGACACCCTCCACTAGACTGGAACAAAACTAGAAGAATTTATTTCTTGAACATACTGGAGGGAAAAAAAAAAAGTGGGTAGCTATATTTGTGCAAAATCTGGAAAAGTAAGTGTTCGTAGATTGCCCTATTCGTTCATTCAGGTATTTCTCTCTCCCCCACATATTTTGTGGAGGAACAAAGCTCTTATCTTGGATCCCACAAACACACAACAACACGGTGCTCAGCCCTGTGACATCTCAATTTCCTTCGTGGCTCAACGCCCCCCCCCTTAGTGAGGCATCCTTTATTACAGAGCAGCCACGTTTGAAATTGCATGAACTCCCCATAAGCTAACGTGATACTTTTTTACATCACTACTGAAATCTGCCATTCTAACCTCCATCCCAAGGAAAACTGAGAGAGGTATGTATGGGACTGGCTACATGTCTGCTTGTGGGGCGCAGCACTTCACACAGTCTGCTGCAGCTCTGTGGTGTCTGTGCAACCAGAGGTTCTCTTCAGCAGAACTGAAGCATAATTTTGTCGCATCAGGGAAGAAGCCTGATAAAACCTTTACAAAGAAGGACAAAGAAAAGTACGCGCTATTTTTTTCTTCTATGCTGGTGACCACAGCTTTATGCAAGAGTGTAAGGAAGGAAGTGAAGAAAGTGGGTTGTCGTGCTCCACCACCCCAACAACTTTCTGCAGCTCCTCAGGGTAGTAAGAAGGGGATCTCAAATGTGCTATGATAGGTAAAGGCAGCACTGGGTGTATCAAGGACGTTGAAGGCAAGATTAACCATATCCCAGGGTACTTCTTTGTCTTTCTAGTTCAGACCCTATATGCAAACATCAGATGTATCCACAAATATCAGTGCCATGACTATGCTTCCAGATGGGATGAAGCAGGACAGGACTTTGCTGCCCAAAGTTACGTTTGTTTTATGAGCCAGATTTAGCTGCACACAATCACACTGATATAAGACTTGCCTACTCTATGCCACAGCTAAATTAATTGCTCGTGCTTATCAGCTAAGTAGTTTGCAGTTCTTTTTCTCCCGACTTAACACACTTACAGTCAGAGGGGAGGCGATGCACAGATGGCATTTTCTTCCTCAGTGTTTCTGTTCCTTGAAGGGAAAGTAGTTTGTTGATTTTTCGCAAAGAAATCCTAATGTTACCTGCTCTTCCACAGTAATGGAGTGCGTCTCTCTGCAGCCTTTCCACACACTTTTAGGGCTCCGGGACAGGTATCTTCCTCACACCCAGCTCAGCTAAACCCCTCCTGTGGGCAATATCTTTCCACAAAGAGATTCAATTCCATCCTAAAAAGCTAATCAGACACTGGCTTCCAATTAAACATCCAAGCCTCCATCTTCAAAAGTTTTCGCCTTGTGCTGCAAACCTCACTTCTCCTTGCTGCCAGCACTGCTAGTCCCAGTACAGCGCCTGCCAGCTTCCTGGTGGTCCTGACAGGGAAGACAGAAACGGGGAGAGGGTTGTGAGGGTCCCGCCAGCACTGGGTGCATTTCAGCTGTTCCCATTTTAAGTTCAAAGCCTTCTACATGGCAGCTGAATGGGAGGCTTTCCAAAATCTACAGGAGGCTGGGAAGGAATCCAGCATCGCAAGGAGTATCCTGATGGAAACAGAAGAACTGGCGAATAAGCATATGTGAAACGTACCTCTTTTTGTCACAACCAGAGGCACTGTTTTCCCAACAAACTCCCTATCCGTTTGGAAAGGAACACTCGCTACCTGTTTCTGTGGATATGAGCCTTGCTGCCCAGCCAAAGAGAGCTTAAAGTGCGCAGCCCCTTTTCCCTGCACGTTACACTGCTCCTGCCTTTTGTTCCCTTTTCAGTGCTGCTACCCTTTTTTAACAGACTATTTTTCTAACATCCTAGACCTACAAACTATAGTAACATCATGCAAATGGGTTCATTTGCAGGAATAAAGACTTATCATGAGCACGAGTTTTATAGGAATGGGCCTTATATTTCTCCTTGGAATCCTTGCAACGATTTCTCTCCTGCCAAATCCCTTTCTGTCTAGATCCTGCTCTTACATTCAGACTCCATTTCCTGTGGCTTTGGTTTGGCTGGGGTTTGTGCTCTTTTTTCCCTCTTAATCCCTCAACTTTCCTTTGCTGTATTTTTTTTTTGCCTCTCAAGCTCATAATAGCTTTTCTGTAATCAGACTACTTCTGCACAGCACTGAAATGGCAACACTGCGGGTCTGTCGCAGAGCATTAGTTTGCAAGCATGGGAAGAGGAAGAGAAAAACACTCCATGTCTAAATCCTACCATTTAAACTATTATAATGGATGGTGTTTGCAGAAAGTCCTTTAAATGTGGTGGGTTTTTTTTTAAAGAATTATGATATCTTAAATGTCATACACGCTGCAGGGACAGACTTTGTAAGTCACAGATTTGCACTAAAATCAGCGCCTCCTCAACTTTCTTCGTAAGCAGAGAGCCTAACTCTTTCCTGCTCTGCCCTTCCCTTTCTCCAGCAGCTGCAATAATACCAGTAGTATTCCAGAGGAGCAAGAGGCTCCTGCTTTGTGCATATCAGTGAAAAGCCCAAGGTCAGAGTGAGCCAGCGTTTCTGGCAGCGCAGCCACATGATAATTAAACAGCCCTGGATACATATCCGTCAGTGCAGGAATGGCATACTTTCCTGGTGAGCTGGCAGAGGCAGGTAATAAAGCTTGCATGCTTACACGTCCATTATGAACAGACCTATTAAGAACCTCTCCTCCCAGAGGAATGCTGTAGTATACATGGAAATGAGTCTGTGGTCACCCAGCATTTCGCAGGTATCCAGCTGCGCACTCAGCAGACACTGAGCATGCAAAGCCGTGCTGTGCCTCCCGGGCAGAATCCAAATATTCTTGTTTAGAGAAGCAGGATCCTTCTAGTTTGAGCAAAGAGAAGGTCCAAGTAGTGTTTGGACCACAGAACAAGGCCATTTCTTGTTCTCTTCAAAGTAAGACGGCTGCACATACATGTACAGGTCCCCAAGGATTTTTTTTCCCCTATCTAAAATCCTCCCAATTACTTCACAAGTTTTTAAGCCAATATCTCACTGATCATTGTTGCTATAACTCCTCCTAAAGAGATAAAGTATTTCAAGTGCTCCAGAGAAATGTCCCCTCTCTGCACTGACGTGTGTAGAAATGCCTCTCATATTTTTTGAATCTAGCTTATCATTCCCAGGGGCTGAGACATGACAGTCCTTCGCTATTCTTTTCCCTGGTATTTAGAATGGTGCTTTTGCCTTCCTCAAAGGATGAGGGGGGTCAGAATCTTCCCCCATACATTTTCCTGAAGTTACAGTATTTCAGACAGGTTATTAATGTTAGTGTTATTAATTGTTTTAGAACATGTTTTTACTGCCTTATAGTATTTATGGACTTTATTGTGAATCATGTAACTGCTCCCTTCAGACTTACTTCCTTTGAACTAAGGGGTACAGTGTAAATGCTTGAAATCTCAGGAGCTGCTAGGGTTTAGGATGCATGTGATGATGATTAGTATTTCCTTCAGGAACTTCATGTTTCTGGGATATTCTTAACGTTGAATTCTCGCATCCCTTGGACAATCAAAACTCCCAGGGGACCTAGGGAAGTTATAGTCCAGCCAAGTCCACTTATTCCCACAGTTTGCTTTCCACACCTCATTAAAAAAGTGATCCAGGATTTATCTTCAAAGCTTCAGCAGCCCCACACATTAAAAAAGAAACCTTTCAGAAACAAACCAGCATACGCTGTTAAGGGCATACAGTACTCTGAGAGGGATTATATGGCAATACGGAAATATTTCTGTGCAAAAAAAAAACAAAACAGAAAAATATTCTTCAAAAGCAATGCAATACAAATGAGACCTGACTCCAAACAAGATTCCAAGGTCTTCAAGGATTCATCTATGCTTACCAGTTCTGCTACTTTAATTATGCTAACACAGAGCAGCATAATGCCTTCCTGGCACAGTAGCAATTATACTGGTATGGTTTAGTCCAGTTACACACAGCAAAACAGGGTGTACTGGCATGCATTGCTTTTACAGCTCTGTATGCAGAGTGCACAATATGTATATACACACACACAGAAAAATTACATTCTTGTTAATAGAACCTCGGTGTCCACTAGGTATAAGTCCCAACTAAAGTCACCTTTACTTGAACTCCTTTATTTCTCTATCACTTCTTTCAGGGTGTTTATTTGGGGATCTCCTCACCATGACCCCCACTTTGCCTTCCCTGCTGTGCTAGTGTGTGTGCTTCCACAGCTTCCAAACTTCTTCCCAGGTTTGATTCCAGGCTGGATTCCTTCCAACCCTCTTGCATACTTTCAGATCAAACCTATGGGTATGATCATCTAAATTCCAGTTTTCCTTCCAACAGTCACTTCCTATTCTTTCCTATCAGATGGGTTAACAAACCAGCTGCAGCAGAAGGCCAACACAAGCCCAGTTATTCCAGCAGGACAGGTGGGTGTTAGGCAATACTGTTATGTGTTTATTCCTGCATTTTCATATAGGAAGATAGGGAATGAATACAACTTGAGAGAGGTATAATTTTTCTTCTTATCATCAGACTGCCTCACCAGTCTATTTTCCATTGCAAAGATGTTTCCCTAAGTACAGGCCTTACTTTTCTCCACACAAGTTCTCTCTGAGGCTTTTGCACATTCAGATTTATCAGATATTTGACTTAGAAATTAACAGCCACCCCACAAAACTGGATAAGGTACCTACATTGTACATCTGCCTTCCCTACTGCTTCTCTAGTAGCAGCAACGTGATTACTCCCGATGACAGGAGGTCACTGCTAGAATAACTCCTCCGTGTTTCCTCAAAGGAGTCAGCATCCTCTCAGCCCCTGTGCACACATTAACACATCCTTCTCTGAGCAATTACAAGCTGGAGGCAAAAAGGGGGAGAATTTTCCATCTGGAGCGAAGGCTGCCACCATCTCTGAGTATATGTCTTCATGCCACAGTAGTTTAAGAAAGGGTCTGAGAGCCCAGGCTTGTGCATTAAAAAGAGTGTTAAGAACTCTCTATTTATGTTAACTACAGTCTGACCATCCAAGGAGATCTCCTGCAACTCTTTAGGATGGTAAACTGAAGGATTATGTCTCTGCTGGTCATGTCAGCTGCAGAAGTAGTTGGGTTTTCAGAGAGGAAGGGTGAGGAGGGCATTGGAGAGCTGCCTGCGCTTCACTGGTGTCCTTGTTGCAGATGGGATGGGTACCAGGATGGATACTGCTCAGGGAACTAACCGGCAACCCCAGCCAAGAAAACACGCTTTCACCTGAAACACTTTCAAGCTTTTATCTCTGGGAGCTGGGGAAGCAAAGGGCTGCGCAGTGCTGAGTACGGTGGGGTTTTGATCCCTGATTACTTGGTATCAGTCATTTAAACAACTTAGCAACAAATCAAAGGGAAGAACCTAACTGACATGACTATTAAAGAAAAAAAAGCTATTTTTTTCCCTCCGTTTTTACTTGACTCGAGTGAGAACAGACAGATTGCAAAACACACAGTGGTAGGAGTAGGAAACTAAAGCCCTGTATTGACTCAAACATTAACCTGAATCCCACGATGACCCAGTTCACAAAGATTAAAAGCGCCACAATCCTTGAACTAATGAAGTGGGTAAGTGGCTGGGACTTAATAATGGTGTGATACTTGGGTTACAGTTTGTGTACATATTGCAATAAAGAGAAACTCTTTGGCTAACTAATGAATACAATTTTCCCCCTTTTTTCCCAGTCTGTCTGGAACCAGCACCTACATTCCTATAGTGTCTTGCCCTTACATTCTCATAGTGTCTTGATCCTGCCAACAATTCTGAAAGGGACGCTAAATGCTAGTAGTGTCAGAAACGTACTAGTACAGAAATGGCTTAACTTTCTCCCATCAGCTGCCCTTTTTTATTATTTACACTGTAAGCTGTTTAACTAGGGCAGGGACAACTTATTTTTATGGATTTGCATGTGCTGTATTCAAACCGCAGCTCCTATTTTTCACTGGGACCATTAGCTGCTGCTATAAAAAAAAAGTATAGTAAGAAATCATACAGGGATGTGCGGTAAGAAAGTCTAATGGTTACTGAAAAAACCCCACGTATAGGAAGGGCAGTAGTCCAATGATAAGTGACATCTAGAAGAGTTATATGACAGTGATAGAGATAGCAAACAAGGCACTAACAGCTCTTGTTATCAAAGGAACAATTGCAGCACTAGCAGTTGTGCGTGAATGTGAAATCTCTGTAGAAAAGCCTCTACCTCTACCACGCTGCTTTGATAACAAAAGCAAAGAAGTCACTGAGCTCCTAAACTGCTGCACAAAGAAGGAAGATGATACAAGCAATGCCAGCATTGTTGTGAGTCACTTCGAACTTCAGATAGCCCCAAAATATATCACATTTTCTAAATCTACAAGCGCAAACAGCTAGAGCTCGTGGCAATGGTTTTGTGAGGTGTTCAGATACCACAGTGGTGGCTGCCACAGACGTATGCATGCTTAGAAAATATTTCATAGCTGGTTGCCCCTGTGAAATGCTCTTTCCATTTTCACATGGGTGGTACCTGATAAAAGGGATGTCATGCAGTGACTGCTTATCCAAATTAGAGACCATTAAAGGCCCAGAAAAGAGGATGGTGTGTTTTTTCACTTTTGTTTAGAAAAAGACAAATCACGGAATGTTATGCATTACAGCAGGGCTGTCCAGCCCTTGGGAGACAGGATGGCAGTTTTGGAGTACTTCTGTGGACCAGCTCTGGCTCCTCCTGAGCTCCATGAGCACAGAAGCTGGCAGGGCTCAGGGTCCACCCATGCACAGGGGCTGTAGGAGGCCTTGGGCTATGGCCCTGCCACTGGATATCCCTAAATGCATCTCTTCTAACTCTCCTTATCAACTAAACACTTGGGAGATCCCTCTAAACACTGCAGGAAAGTACATAACCCTCAGCATTAATATGGCTGCCAGCCTTGTACCTACTGGTGTTTTGTAGTCAAGGGAGTGAAGACTGCAATTACCCACTCATCTTTCAAGCCTTTATTTTGAAGAAGGTAACACTACCAGCTCCAACCAAAATGATTAAGACAGCAGAAACTGCAGAGCAGATGAGTAAATAATAACCATCTGACTCATTTCCTAACTGAGAGATGTCTGGAAACTGAAATTAGCATCTCACAGAGCAAAAGGCTTCATCTTCCAGCAATTTCACCTTTTCTTCTTATTGTACATGAAGAGAGAAAAGTCTGCGGTGAATGGGCCTTGCAACAGTGTCTTGCTAAGGCAACCTAAGGAGCAACCTCCGCTTTGTGATGTTTACAGACATACCCTGCCATAAAGCACAATGCGTGGCCGGGGGGCTGCAGTGCGCCTTCATGAGCCATTGGCACCATGGAACTCTCTATTTTTGGGCCCTTCTTGCTCTCCAGCTGCAGGTTGACAGTGATTCGGGTTGGTATTTATGATAACAGTTAGACAGATCAGGATTGATTTTAAAACAAAATTGCTTTGCTGCAAGGAAGGCTGAGCTTTAAAGAGTGACTAGAGTGTGAATTAGAAGAAACCACAAGCTAAGAGAATCCTGCTTATGTTCATGAGTGAACTTACTGTCTGAAAGTGGCTGGTCTCTACCAGCCGTTGCTGGCACCAGCCGGCTTTTCTTCGTGAATATGTTGATTCACAAATGGACCTCAAGGACTTAGGAACTAAATCCACCACTCTTTGCAAATCCTACGTATCCCTTAAGCTGCAAAGAAACCTAATTTTGAGGGTCTAAGCACCTAAGTGATATATAGGGTTTGTGCTCATCCCTGAGCAGGGGACATTTTATTAGAATATTACCATAACCTGGCATTCTAGAGGGAAGCCTTACCTTGGATGCACCCACAGAAATTCATTACAAGAGTAAATACACAATACGGAAATTATTCACCTCACCGTGACAACTTGCAATCTGGATTTAGGAGGTTAAGAGGTAAAATGTTGAGGCAGATAAGAAAACTGCTTCATCTGAATATAATTTGAATGGCCAACAGAATGTCAATGTAGTCCCAAGTAACCCAAATAAACGTGCTCAGAAATGAGACTCAGGGAACATTATTCAGTGTTTCAAATTAAGGAATATAAAAAATGGAGATAGCCTACATTATTCATAAAGGCTGGCCTAGTGAGCGACCCAAACAACCTCAGCTTTTGGCTGAGTTCAGCCCGTGATGATCCCCAGTCTAAAGCCACTGGACCCCATAAATCACTCAGGCAGAGTGGACTTCAACACCCATGGTGAGAAGCTCAGATAAAAAGAGGAAATATGTAAGAACGTAAAAATCAACAGTAATCCTGAGCAGCAGAAGGTAACATCCAAATCTATGAACCTGTTGCTTCATTCTTATGTTTACATAGTACTCATTTGTCCTCAATTTTTTATTAAAAATAGCATCCTTTCAAATTTGAGTAGAACCAATTGTACCAAAACCATAACCAAAACATACGGCCTACCTTGAATTTTGGCAATTATCACGTGTGCTATTTTGAGTTAGTACAATCATTAGCAAGGTTTTTGCAAACATTTTGGATGCCGTGGCAATTCAGAACAGGCATGAGATGTATTTGCCTGTGTTTGCAGTAGAACCAAAGGCATGTTGAGGACTTGTTGGCTTCCCTGCTAGTGCTCTAGAGCTGGTAGCCTGCCGCAGCATCCTCACAAGCAGGCTGAGGTCCGGTCCCTGTACAGCAAGCTTTAGCCTCCCCAGCTGCCCGGCACTGGCAGATATGGGAGGCTTCCCACCCTCATATCACCACCCACTGGCTTCAGAACTGAGACCTGCTTTTTATCTTTCTATCCTGTCCCAAACTGGCCATGCCGTTGGCCTTTCCTCTCTTCTGCCACAGGCTGTCTTCCCCTCCCCGTTACTCAGCTGTTCTCCACCCACCCTCCAGTAATTTCCAGTCAAACCCAGGAAACCGCAGCAACAAAAAGACAATTTCTAGCTTGAATGTGACATTGGCTGAACAACCGAGACCACGTCTTTGTCTGGCATATCATCTACTCCTTTGCTTTCATCTGACCATGATTCTAGGAGGCCTCTAATACAATCATGTTCCCATTTGTCCTACTTATATTTCTTCTTGCCTGGTTTTCTGGTGAAATTCCTAGTTGCCATTAGCATGACTGTGCATACACAGCCCACTCAATGTGTGCGAAATGCCCTTTCATCCAAGGTGACTCAGTCACCTTTCTGCCTCCCTTTTTACTGCATCTTTCAGAGGTGGAAACTTTAACTCCAGTTGACTCCAAACATTTAATTGAGCCTCATAAGCATCAAGGCCTCATCGCCTGCTCGCTGAGAGGTTGCAAGGATGCAACTTCAGCCCATCTATCAACTGCCTCTCTCCGCTGACTGTAGAGGGAGCATAGATCCCTAATTCAGGCACCTTACTTATGTGCCCAAGATTAATTCGTATGAATCTATGCAGTCATATGTGTTAATTGATATGAGTATTGAGGTCTGATATATATCTTATTTGGAATAGTTACTGTATTTCTGTGGGCTGATTCAGCACCCAGGGGAACGGGCCTGGGGCTATTCTGGAATACCGATAAAAATAACCACGCGCAGAAGTTGGATGGCTAGTGTAGAAGTGCAAACTCTCAAGCCCTTGTAAAAACCACTCCCCTGGGCAAGGGGTCCTTGACAGCCTCAGGTGAGTTCTGCATCTCAGAACCCCACCACCAGATGCAGCCTTCATGAAAAACAAAAATGCTAGGTCTTTAAAAGGGGACGGTTTGGATCCTAATTTCTCCTACCTGAGCCAACACAGCAGTGAGCACTCGCTAAGAAGTGCTCTCTACACACCACTACCAATAGTGAGAAGATGTCAACATTCAGCATTAGGGAGTGTTTTCACCACAATGGGTAGCAGCACCACCTTCATCTATATTGCATCTGCGCCCTGGCATCACATCTGTTTGTTTTTTTCCTGTATAGGTATTGTACACTAAGCCAGCGAGCGCAGCACAAAGACTTTTTCTTTGTTTGAAACCCGCTTGCAGCCACGAGGTTTTGAAATTCATACTTCTTTTCAACCACTGAAGCAACGCTCTGGGATGACATATCACAAAAGCGAGGGTGACTGCTCCAGTCCAGGAGGAGATATATCACAAAATAAAATAAATGACAAAGAAAAATGGGCCACTGCAAAAGCAAAAGGAAAATAGTACAAGGTGATAACATAAGCAATCAAAAAAGCAAGCAAAAAAATGTACAAGAGCTCACACCACTATTTCAATCCACAAAGATACTCAAGTAAGTGCAGCAGCATTCAGTGGAAGCTACACAACAGCACCATCATCCAGCTGCTTTATTCTTCTCTTATAAAAATGGAACTAATATTAAACACTAAACACTACAGCTTCTTGTTAGAACATGAGGAATTAATGCTGGTCACACACTATGAATCATAGTGAGTTTCTATCTGTATTTACATTTTTCTGGACCTTGCTCAAACTAACTTAACAGCTAAAAATACAGTCCCGTTCCCATCTCTAAAATCCCATTTCTGCCCATCCTAGCAGTTCACAGCCGGTGATGGTTCACTGTGAAGGTACCAGAGATGTGATGCAAGCTCTTGATGATTGGCGTGGATAGGTATGCAAGGAGACAGTTTCCCTGAGCTATCAGTTCTTAACTTCTGTGTTGCCCAGACATGATGACAGGAATCTAAAAGTTAATTACTTTGCAATTTTCCTTCCTTCAAAATATTTTGTAAGACTGACTTCAGGCTCCTACTACAAGACTACTACTACTACTGCCTGTATTTGGTTCTGAATGAACTGGTAGTAGCAAGCAATGAAAGATGTACCTTCTTACCAGCCGTAGAGGTAATGCAGGAGAAAGAAAAGAAGAGTGGATTTTAGCATCAAAATTACCACATGTATTACAGCTTCTCTAAAAGATATAAAGTTCCATCCTGTCTACTCTGAATTAACAAAAATGTCATTCAAAGATGAGCCAATAATTATGAATAAATGGCAGCACTGAATTTTGCATAGGTAGCTCTATATAGTGTGCACACAAGGCTGATTAGACTTGAAGATGTTTGCATGGGACATGTAGACCAAGCCCTTACAATATGGAAGTGAGGTGCACTATGGAGGTCATATTATTACTCCCAGAAAAACTTGACGGCAGCTACATCCTTGCCTGCTTACTCAAGGAAATGGGACTTATGCAATCACACCGTCTGTTGGTATGTCTGTTAGACGTACCCCTACAACAAACCCCGAGTCTGTTGGCCAATTTTAACCACATCTGACAGAAGGGCAGGGGTCTTAAAGATAAAAACTCTTCTGAATGTCATGCAAAATCAGCACATGGGTTGTGGTGGGGAGACCACAACAGTTACTGCAGAATGAGAAGAGATCGGTAAGAGCTCAACAGCCATGGGGTTGTTGGCTGGTAAACACGCAGCAGATCTCAGAGCAAGCCATGGCACCATCTGCTTCCTGCCCACAGGAGTGCTGGGGCACCAAGGAGGTCACAGGGACTCACGGGGGACATCCGCGGTTAGTGAGGTGCTGTAGGACATCGGACTCCTATCAGAGGAAACCAGGCCCCATTAGTGCTGCTGCACAGCTTGTTGTTCCTTTCTTTAAATTAATCTACAGAAGAAAGATCCTTGTTAAAGGTCACAGCAACAGAGATGAAGTTTGCAAGAAAGTGTTGTCAAGAAGCCAATATTTAAATGTTTGATTGTTTCAGATGCATCACACTGACATTATAGCGTGACAACATTATACTGTTCTAAAATAACTCCTGATGCTCTCATAATCTGTGGATTACCATTCTGAAGCTCTCATTAAAAAAAATCCAAACAAATCCTACTGCCTTATTGTTATTTGGAATTTTATCTTGAACTAGACCTTTATAGGCCTCTAACTCACATACAACAATGAATGAAAATGGAAGAGTATAAGTAGTTTTCCAGTGTTTTCTCTTGCAAAGATGAACAAGCATCTTAGGAAGCCATTAATCCTTAGCACTGAGGGGAGCAGTAAGAGAAGTCTCCTAACTTTCAAAGCATCATAAAACCGTGTATTTCCTCGCCTTCCCTGTCTCCACCAGCATCTTCTGCACGAGAACTACCCTAATGACCAGGAAAAGCAGCACACCTTGTGGTACCAGCCACGGGACGATGAGGTCTGTGCCCTTGGGAAAGCCCAGACTCACCGATTCTTGTCAGATTAGTTGAGGAGAAAGGGAGAATGAAAGTTTCAGAATCTGGATGGCAACCATCAGAATAGCACGCTGCTTCTTTTAACCATTTGCTAACTAGAATTGGGAATGTACAGTTTATTTTCTGTAGAAGAAGAAATTGGGACCAATATTTCTTTGTTCAGTTCTGTTTATTTGAAAAGAAGGGAAAAAGCAGCAGGAGAGGCAGGCTTTGCTCACAAACCCAATCCCCTTTATAGCTAGCAGTCTGCCTCAAAGGTCCTCATTTTTTAATTTATTTTTTTTTAATTCCTTTTAACATTGCCAGACTATTGCTACTTTTGTGGCTGTGGCCAGCACTTCTCACTGACATATATGAGTTTCTGTGTTTTTTCTGCCCTTCCTCACAGAACCACAAGCCTTTACCAAGCAGCACTCAATAAAACCTCTTTACCTGCACATACTTATGCTTTGGAACATAGCTCCTACCATTTCAGTTACCTGTTCCGTTTCAGTTATCTGGTCCACAAATGATCCCTTTCCTTACCAAGTTATTAAAACTTACCTAAACTTGTAAAACTACTTACTCCTCTGAAGGCCTAATTAATGTTTAGATGTGGCAAAATGATAGCAGCATGTAATCTGATTAAAGACACGCAGCATGATATGACCTCAGAAAGTAATACAAAGAATTTCAAATCCGCAGAGCTGAAAGCAACACTAAATCACATAGTGCTACAGTTCCTACAGTGACAGATTGTTCGCAGATAGAAGAGATCAGTGGTCAGTGAAAATATCAAATGTCAGACAGTAAATATGGGGAGGAGGAGAGAAAAAAAGAAACATTAAGAAAATACTGAAGAAATTGTCATATCTTCGATTAGTCATCTTCAGTGAAAGTAGTGAACTTATTTAATGTAATGGAGCTAAGAAAATGGCCCCAAACTATTATTAGAAATCAGGATAGTCATAAAAGAACAAGGTGGGGGGGGAATAAATACATTAATGAAAACTAGTTTCACTTTGCATTATCTAGCAAAATACTTTAAATAATGTGCTTACTCAGATGGACAGAACATTCTAATATTCTAGCTATAAACCAAATAACCCCACTTCTCCAAGTGCTGCTGACAGTCTCGAGTCACCTGCACAGACTTCCAAGTTCCTTCAGACGCACAGTACTAATCCTTGAAAGCACCAGTACTACAGTACTAATCCTGTGGCACCCACTTTCCGAGGTGTGAGGAGCAAAGAGGCAGTGCCTGGGAAGCTCCCTTCCTAAAGGCACAACAGTCGGACAACGGGAAGCAAAACGCTTCGGGGTTTTGCAGCTTGGGATAACACAGTGACTCGGCCAAGGAGCAGCTGTAGGCTGTACAAACACATAGTGCAAATGAGTGTGAGCCCACTTCCAGGCGTTTCATAGATTAAGTATACTTCCGTTCTGATAAATTAAAATTTTTGGAAACCAGCTCTTGGCATTAAGAAAACAATCTTAACACTCAAAATCAGGGCACTGTTTGTGCATTGCGTGCGGAGGGCTTGGGAAGGTGAGCCTGGGCAAGGTGCCATTCCAGTAAAACAGTGATAAAGATGGGAGGGTCCCAGTAGCTGGGAACGGTCCTTGTGCTGTTTAATTTACTTGTATAGTCATAGTCTCAGGTTTCCAGTGATCTTCATGCAGCCTTTCCTATAGATCCAGCTTTGTAGACGTTTTGCCCATTAGAAGTCAAAGTAGTCCTGGGCAAATCATACCCAGTGCCTACACAGGATGATGGTCATGGAAAGCTGCTTCTGCAGTCACCAAAGAGAGACAGGTAGTCTCCAGAGAGCCACTCAGCCTGCCTGAAACGTGACTTCCCACTGCAGAGTGCCCAGTTCGCTCCACTGACTAGAGTGAGCCTTGGCAAGCAGGCTTAACATGTGGGCATTTCAGGTAGGTGCCTACAGCCGCATAGGATCAGGCTGTGTGCAGGTCCCTGGACGTCCGTGCAAAGCAGGGTTCATAGCCACGCAGGCTCAGCACTTAGCTTACGAAAGAAATACACAACCATGCACAGAACAATAAACTTTAACAATATTTTCCAAGCCTTGGTTTCCACAGCGCTGTTTGGCAATATGTCAGACATCCTCTAGTGTATCTACAAGCTTCTTGCATCTCACCACTTCTCCCCAAAATTAAGGTGCCTTTCTTTGACACTGTAAGGTCTCACAGTGAAATCTCACCTCTTTTCTCCTGCTTCAAAAAATCGCTTTTCTTTCCCATTCAAAACCTTTGAAGGACTTAATAAATCTTCCCCTTTGTTCCCTCTGTGAGTCCCTCTGGAACCGCCATTCTTTTAATATCTGTTCCGTCATCCTGTTTGAGAACTTTCCACTTTATCTGGTACAGCCATTAAAGTTAATGGCTCTTCATCACTCTGGCAAGCATGTGGTATAGACCCGGTCAGCAGACGGTCTGTTCCACATTAAAAATACGACATTCATAATAACATTGTCCAAAATTCATAAGATATGTAGAACATGCTGGCCACCCCATATGCCTGGGATCAAACAGTTTAAAGGTTATTTAAAAGGGATGCTTTAGGGGTTTTCCTAAGACAGAGTGCAGGACTGAGCCAACTTTAATCTCACAAACAGCCGCCGACCAGGCAAGTCAATCAACCCAGATATTTAAGTAAGACATCGGTAACAACGATTTTGAAACTCCACCTTCTCTTCCCGTAAAAAATGTAGTCAATGGTAATAATAAAACTGCAGAAACAAATACCAGCGTTTGAAATCCCCATGGTCCTGTTGGGCAGGGCAAACAAACACTAAAGATACTTAAGTGACGATACTTTTTTGTATTGTTTTGTAATGCTATGTGTAGGCAGCAGTACATTCAACACTGGACTACAGTGAAGAGACTTTTAAATAAAAAGCTGAGAATTTATACACCCTCTGAAATCTCTGTGGTAAAAACTGCTGAAGATAGAAAACAATTTTTGATCTAGAACATATATTTGGAGGTAGGAATGGGTCCTTTCTGACTACAGAAATCAAGTATATACCGTTATTATAGCAATTTGTCCACATTATTTTGGAAACGAGATGAATATTAACAGAAGTTGTCAGAAGAGGAGATCTATCTTCTATTCCTTAGAGTGATCTAGAAAAGTAGTCGACTATGCCTGTATTAAATAAAACTGGAAGACATCTTTTAACTATAGCCCCTCTTTTTCTGAAGACTTCAATTTGCACAGTGGAAAAGCAGGCGTAGGTTCCACAGCACAACATCTGACACGTGGCACAGTACAACTGTTGACATGGACAGAATAAAAACACACTGCACAAGAAATTCAGGGCACAGCGACAGTACTTAAAAAGGTCTCCTCTCACTTAGCAAACTTACTAGTGATGCTTATTAACAGCCATAAAAATCCAAAAGTCAGAGTAATCATTCTTAGGTTAGAGAGGAGCAACAAGGTCTATGCAACAAAGTTTATTTTTTGAATTCATACTGTTGAAATCATAACGGCACTCAGTATTTTGGGATCAGTGAAGATCCTGTTTCACCAAGGATTATGTTGAAAGAATTCCTAACATTTTTCTGCCCTATTTTTCACACGCTGTTCATCCGGTATCTGCTCAGGTGCATTGATGCTATTTTGTGATAAATGCGTGTTAAATGTCTTTAATCTACAAAGTAATCCATGTCCAAACTCAGTTATTATTTTCCTTGACTGTCTTAATTTATCAGCCACCAAATGCTCTCCTACTTCCTAAGTTTCTAAGCTGCTTCAAAGACGTGCTGCCAGTGGTGGCTCCCCAGAAGACAAGAAGCTTCCACAAGCAGTGGGGTAGCAACTGGGCAGTGCACGCAGTGACAGCGTGATGCATCCTACGGAAAAGGTAATTGCATTTATTTTTCTTATGAAAGCCCTCTCAATCATTATTATTTTGAGACAAGCAGAGTGGACCCAGACACAGCGCTACACTTTGTCGCACTGGTTCCCAACCACTGAATGCTTGTAACACAGGTGGAGCAGGCTGATAAACTCCACGGGACTTGTGCCCGTTTTGGGCAGAGAAAGTTCAGGACAGACTCGTATAAATTTTCCAGCTGGGGCCAGAAATCATCCTGGCTGCAGCTGGTGGAAGTGGTTGGAGAGCAGGACACCACCCGGGGTGAAAAAGGGAGGGGAGGCGGCAGCAGCTGCCCCACGGACGAGCAGCAGCAGGAAGATGCTGAAGGCAGCGAGGGGAGGAAGGAGGCAGGCGAGGAGGGAACATCAATGGGTGCCAGCAGCAGAAAGGCTGGGAACCAGTGCTTTGTGCGGTAGACTGCTCACGGCAGGACAGAATCCTTACGGATCGTTTCGTTAACTTGCAGAAGGGCGCAGCAAATGCATCTGGTTTTGTTGTGGCGATATTTGGTGTAAGGATTGCATGGATCCGGGAGGCCTGACACCAAACTCTGCAATTAGGCAGATAACCCAAAGAAGAGCTGCTGAAGTGGCACACTGCAAAGGAACATTGCAGACCCTTTTCTTCTGCCAAACTGAGGGACTGTCTTGAACTCAATTTAATCTTAACAGAATAACCAGAATAGAAGATAGCGCATCAAATGAAATACAAATGTGTCATTTAATGTAATGCAGCGATAGGACATCAGAAGCAATCAGACAGGCGGTGGCTCTAGAGATGGATGCTAGCCTAGCAAGATGTCTAACCCAAGCCAACAGAGCACTCAGAGGCATCCTGGTATACATATCCTGAAGTATACATATTTCAGAATATATAAATACATATATACCAATATATGCATTTAAGATTGTATATATGTATAGTCTTAGTCTAATCCTATGCCTGTATACATGTGGCAGTTTTAACTGTGGCAGGGGGATCAGGACCGTGAATTGCCTTTAGAACCAGTTCTCTCAGAACAGCATCAAGCCTCACTTACAGATCAGCTTGTACTTTGGGTGTCTACCTGTTCTGTAAGAAAATTAGATCACTTTCCTTTCCAGACACCCACTTTAATGATAATTTTAAAGAAAAATTGATATTTAAAAATAAATCTTAATTTCAGAAAAATGTGTTCCTGTATATTTACAATTTTTATTATAAAACCTGGCCTTCAGGCTCATTTGAGGAGATGGTCCCTAATGTCACAAGTTAGTACCTTTTATGTCAATGTAACTTTGGCAACTTTGATGGGTCTATGACCTCCAAAAACTACGGTAGAGAAGAATCAGGCCACCAATTTTTACAGAAGGGGAAAAATGGAAGAAGATTCTGAGATACCCCTGTTTGAGGGCATACATTACCAAATAGTTTAGCATATTTTTCCTTTAAGATCTGTTTTATGTTTTTACTTATTAATCAGTAAGAAATAATCTAGAAAGGAATTACAGCAGGTGCTTGGTTATACTACAATCATTCTGCTTCACTTCAGACAGTTCTGAGGTGTGATAAGGCAGAATATAGTCTGAATTTTTTTCTTTCCTTAGAAGCTGGCAGCTTTTTAACGAAGAGATAGACTGAGGTAGCATATGTAGTCATTGCAATCTGTTCTGATCAGTGCTGACTAATTAGGGTTTAGCTAATTTAATTTTGAAAGATGGTTTGAGTTAGAATCTGAAAGCTCTTGTTTAGTAATACAAACGAGAACTGAAAACATATGTTACAACCGGGAATGAAACAGCACTTGTACGGCTCATCTTAACGGAGGCTGTAGGTGTCACTGACAGCAGCTCATTTCACAGCAACAATTCTGACTCAAGGAAGACGACGTCTTTTTGAAGTGTGAAATAACCTACCGGTAAACTCCAATGTTTGAAAAGGGACACTAAAAACAAGAAGGTCAAAGTAAACAGTGGTGGGCTTGAGTGGAAAACCTTCAAAAATTACTTTATTTTCTGTAAAACTTATTCTCCAACAATTCATTTTTGTTTCATTTGAATAAACGTCAATGCACATTTCTATTAGTTTCACTAGCGATCTGGAATATTTTTCCCAACACCTTGAACTAACTGTCTCTCCTAAGACGTCAACAGGACAAGAAGTTCTGCCATTGCTTCTTGGCATTTTCCTGAAGGGCTGGTAGGACTTGGACACAGGCAACTTGTATAGCATGGCTGCTCCATGGTGTAGAGTGCTTTGAGCCAGAATAGTATTAAAGATGTGCTCATTCTTTAGTTCAGAAGGGTGTTGAATTATCTAGAGCTGCCCAGTATGCTCCTTCCCCCGAAAGATGAGATTTTGCAAAAATGCAGTCAGATGGCTTTGGCCTGAGAGAATCCATCCCCGTCCTGCTCCACCTCTCCAGGGGAGAAGGGGGTTGTGACTTCCGATAGCAGCTTTGCACTGAAGCCAGGGTACCTTGTAACAGTATGGTAAACCCCACAAACTTTAGAACATATATTGAAAGGCATGCAATATAAAAATTGTATCTTCTTACGTTTTTCCATGACTGGGTAAAGATAAATACATCTACAGCAAAATTTCAGGTTGGAGCCCATTATACTTGAGTATAATGGTTATACTTACTGTGATCAACTCATTTTATACTGTTAAAAACATTATATATTAAAAAAAAAATATAGTTGGCTCATCTTTTAAGAATACTCAAACATACTTAATATTCCTGACATTTAGCTACCTGTTTGCATTCACAAAGCTCTTTCTTGAAAGTGAAAATATCGCACTGTTTTCTCGGCAATGTTTAACTGTCTGCTTCTTAAATAGTAAAGCAATACTGCTATTTAGATTGCAAGAACAGCAAGAAGAACATTTGCTCTGTTTAAATCTTCCCTTTCTGAAAACATGGTTGGTTTATTTACTTATTTATAATATGCGGAAACACACTTGTAAAAAAAGTAACAAACCAGAGTTGTGAACTGAAATTACCGTAACAGTATGAAAAAGCAAATGTTCAGAGGTTAAAAACATGCTATGCTGATAACTGGTAATTCAGGATGGAATCTGGCAAGGTTGCATACTGTCTAATCACATTCATACTACATGAAGTTTTATTTCTCTTAAAATCCTTGTCTGTTCAGTTGGTGTTGATCTGAGACGCTAGAAATTATTGCAATCTACAGCAACAAGGGGGAAAAAAAATCAGTTGTTAAACATGTCTGACTCTTGTAGATAATTCAAACGGAAAAAAATCCAGGTCATTGGCCTTTTTAAATAGACCGCCGGCAATATTTACTCCTCCATAAATAGCACAGTCACATGAAATAAAACTGTGTTCAGTAAAGCCTGCAAAACAAAAGAACAATTTACAGACTGAGACGCAAACCGTGGCTCATGTGTTCGCTGGGTAGGATTAAGTGAGCTTGCTGCACGGTCTGTGCTCAGCGACTCTGGTGTCAGATCCACTGGAGGGAGAGCAAGTCGGGTCACCGAAGGTGCTCCATCCTTCAGCAACAGCAGGGCAACGCTGGGATCCTGCTCTACACGGTGACTTGTGAGAGACAGCTTTGGCTGTAATGTCACATTTCACTGCGGCACAAACAAGCGCCGCTGCCTTTTACCATCATGACTAAGAGCACATCTACATAAGGAAAAATCACAGGCATTGCTGTGCTGCTTTAATTCGAGCACTCCGGCTCTATCGCTATAGGGAAGGCAGCACATTTCCCAACATGGAGGTACATACTTCTGAAATGGCAGTAAGACCATTTGTTTCATCTGCTAGCGAAAATAAATCTTTTTGGATGTTACAGACAAAAAGACAAATGACTAAATTGCTATCAGCATTATTTACATCTCTCTAAAGCTCACGTCAATCTCTTCTGTGCGCTTACCCACGCTTACCGCTTTATCTCAAATCTCACTTCTTTTTTTTCTTCCCTTAAAGATCCAGCTCTGGGAACCATGTTACTGCATAAGAACCACAGCTGTCTCTTTTAAGTCTCTTTTGCAGCTCTCAAAACAGTTGAGAAAGCCTTGAAAATATCAAACAACCACACACAAAAGCTGCATAACCTATATGACAAGTTAGCAGTACCCACAAGCGCACGTGACTTGATTTCATTCATTAACAGGGGAGTGGAAGGACTGATTATAATGAATCAATATTTAAGACTCCTCCTTACTAATACACTCATTCTGCTTTTGCAAAAAAGGTTTAAAAAATGCCCCTGAAAAGGCATAGTTTGAAATTGAGCCTGGCTTGAACAGACAGATTTGCTGTCGATGGGTGCCAGCCCACTTGCTAGCGGGCCGCGGAGAACTGGCTGTTCGGCAGACGTGGCTTTTTGTTTCCAGTTGCTAAATCACAGCAGAGACAGATGAAAATATAAAAATACTTTTCTGCTATTATTCTCTGGAGAGAAGAGAATTACAAGGGAATAGAGTTACAATTCAAGGCACAAAACCAATCCCAGAAAGTATTCTATGCCGTCAAAGTGCTCAGAACCCCTGGTACAGCGAGACCTTTCCACCTGGGATTTATGGAGAGATTTCCCAATCCTCTTCATTTCTCTTTGTTACAGCCTATATATCTGGCTTACATCTCCTGGCCACATTTTGTACTCTTCTGGCTGCCACATTCATTAAGTTTCCAAGAGCAGCTGATTCTTAGCATGCAGTAATTCTTCACAGCCTGCTGAGAAGCTGACAGAATAAACCTCGCTGTTTGTTTGTTTAATTCCCTTCACTGAGCATTAGGAATTATTTCTGAAAGAACTCAAGCTTCCAGGTGTTCGCTTTTACATGCAAACATTTCGTAACAGAAATAGTTCCCTTTTATTTCCTAAATGCTGGTTGAACAATCTTCACAGAAGACTGCAACGCTGAGGATAGCGCTCGTTGGCATTTACAAAGGTCTGGTTTGCCACAGACAAAAGCATTTAGAAAGTAGTAGAGGAAAGGCTACAGTGGTTTTTGTTGTTGGCAGTGGTGGTTAGTTGTTGGTTGGGTTGGTTTTTTTTCTTGCATTTCAGTGAATACAAGTGCCATTTGTTACATCGAAAAATACTATGAATCCACTCCTCTTGCTGAAGATCTTTCCCTATTTTATATATAAAAAGCAAACGCATCTTCAGCACAGGGAACGGATTAATAAATGCACACATGCTCATGTTCTGTAGCGTTTTGCTAAGGAAATGTCACTATGGCAAAGATGCTAAACGACTTTGAAGGCTTAGTTGTAAACCTATATCCCTGAGGGATGCTGTGCCTCTTACTGAGCCAGAAAGACTGCTGTTGAGTTCTCAGACAGCCCTGTTTCCACCCAAAATGACAGTTCAAGACACAGGCAGAATTAAGGAGTTAAATTGCGATACATTTGCACTGGACTATCAGCTATGATAATCAGCGTAGATGTGCCCATGTGTACAAACTTCTTAAAATACATTTTTTATTTGCAACACAATCACGCTGGATTGTCTGACAGAAGACTTAATTAAAAGGTTTTTAAAATAACAACATGAATCACAGCTAGTTTGAACAATCCGTTGCCTGCACATACCCATAAGCATAGTTTTGCCTGGAAAGGCTGGAGTGACATATTCATAGATATGCTGAAGGAAATCAAACTTGGGGCCCTTACAAAGAAGGTCTCCCTAACTAATCTCTGAGTTCCATTCCCAGAATTTCAAATCCTGCTCTGGGAGAAAGGTGCCAGATGGTCCCTGAGATAATCAATGCTATATTATTTAAGGATTTCTCAAGCGGAAGACTTGGGACCACTTCTGCTACATAGCGACTAGGTGGTGCAGCCACAGAACATGGAAACTACACTTTAACCTGAAGTATGTGCATTGTTCACTTGGTTTTACTGGGACAGTCCAAGTGCTTAAACTTAATTCCATGCATACTTGAAAGCACATAGCTTTAGCCCTGAAAGGGTTTTTAAGTTAGTTGAAATACTGCCAAGAAATGATGGCGTGGTGCAGTAGTAAACACAAGCATGGCTGCAGCCAACAGGGCCTTTCCTTAAAATTTTTCATTTTGAGGAAATAAAAGTAAGGTTTCATAACCTTTTGCCACAAACCTTCCTGGCTGAGGGTTTACTCACTTCAGGCATCCTCTTTACTAAAATATTCCTCCCATCGTCTCTGAGAAGAGCGAGATTTCTTGTAGCTTGGCGCCTAAGCATCTGTACAGAAGAATGGGAAAGCAGAGCTATAGTTAACTCCTTGTCCACTGGCAATCAGGCAACTCCCTGCAGCAAAAACTCAGTAGCAACCTGGTACTCGAAGCGCCATGCTTCCAAGCCAAGTCGGTCAGGATCTTGCAAGTTAATGATATGTCATGTTCTCATTCACCTTTCCAAAGGTCTCGCTCCTGGGTAAAAAGATGCTAAGGTGGTACAGGAAATAAATCTCTATGATTGAATTAAAAGAACTGCAAATGTGACTTTTTCTTAAATCTGTTCCAGAATGTTGCTTCTCTGTTTTGAATAATGATGATGAATGATAATGAGCTTTATTTCAAGTCAAGTTGGAGACATGCTGAGGTTTTGCAGAATCAATGCTTCAGTGCGTATTGAGGGCTCTGATTTAAGAGTGGGAATAGCTTGGCGTAAAATTACTATTCACAATATTCTCTGTGGACACCTCAGACTTTTATGAATTGGTTTTGGAGCCAGTAGCTTACAACCTGGCATCATCGCTGTGTGCCTTTAAATACACTCTAAAAACCAGGGGGTTCAGAAGCTGACTCAGAGCAGCTCCGACAGCTGTGTAGGAAGCGGTATGTGCAGAAAGCGGCGAAGGGCCATCTTCAGCCTTCTCAAACGTGGCGATTTCAGATTGCCCGTCAGAGCTCTCGCCTTCATTTTTATTTTCTCCAAATATCTCAGTCCCGCAGGCCTGTACATTCCACTGGTTTCATACATCCATGCAGTGCCACTGACTCCAGGTGCACGTTAATTCAAACATTACCATTTCAGTTTGGGAAGCTGTAGCTGGTCTACAGAGCTGCTGCTGCGGATTCTTTTTTGAAACAGAACAGTTATATTAAAAAGACAAAATAAAAATCAACAGCTAAAAATACCTTTCATTTATTTGAGAGAATAAACCAGTTTCTCTTTGTTTGGCTGACTCAGATTTCAGCAATGTCTCTTTTATGAGTGATACGTGAAGCTATGGTCTGAAAATACCTTCCAGTGCAATTGACATGAAAATCCCATCATTGCAAGACTACACCTATTATTTACTGAGGCCTTTGCGTCATGAATTTCAGCTGCCAACAGATTTTTACAACATAGTTTCAAACAGCATGGCAGCCACTCCAAAGCCTAGTAACCTTGAAGAAAATACTTTAAGCCTCAGAAAAGTATTTTTTACGTTACTTAGAACTTACATAAGGCTTTTCATTAACAAAATTCCAAACTATTTAATTGATGAAACTTTAAGGTAGACTCTCTTACACTGGCAACAGGCAGCAAGGCTTGAGTTGCCAATAAACAGTGTACAGGGCACACTGGGCAGCGTCATTTTCTAAAAATGGGTGCAGAAGAAAACGACAGCTGTTGGAGGACAGGCAGGAACAGAGGAGCACACCGACACAGGGTCGACACAGGGCCTGGGCCACAGCGCGCTCTCAATAGGAGCTGTGGGCCATGAAGTGAAACGCAAATTAACCAGGTAAAGATGCAAGGATTTCCTTTACTTCGAGGAATACACGAGTTGGCAGTTTAAAGGGCAAGTGCGTAAAGACTGTCGTTTTGCTAGTAAAGTGGATTTTGCAATATATATTAAAAAAAAAATGAAATACTAAGTCTACGCACCAAGAAAGATTACGGTATATTACTTGTCCCCTATAATTTCTAGATTTCTAGGCTGTATCCAGAGCTGAATCTAAAGTATACGGAAAAGAATTCTCTCAGAGTACCCTCCATCTCCCCATTTCCAAACACTAAAGACTATGTCACCAGAAGCAAAAGAGACGGGGGGCTCACAAGTAATCATGCACCAAACAGTTAAGTCGAGATGGTACTGAGAGAGGAAAGGGAAAGAACAACGGAAGGAAACACAGAAAACAGCTTCTGTTGAACAGGCTTCCACAGCCTTAAGTCTTCCTTTATGTTCGCATAAAGCTGTAACCTGCACTTGGCTTTTGATTCGTGGCTCATACATACGAACTGTAACTCATGAGGGCATTTAACAAACACGTACGGCTGCCTTACAGTACTCATGTCCTGCCACAGCTACTGAAACTCGAGTGTGTAATTAAAACACTACACATACCGATTGGCTGAACCGGTACGTAAACCCGCGCAGTGCGAAGAAATGTGCTGGTGCGCACAGAACTTATCCGCACGTGAATGGCCACGGGCTGGGGCGCCCCACGCGCTCCCAGTTCAGGAGGGGCTGTGGGGGGCTGTTCGCGTACGGAAAGGGGACGGAGCAGCGGCCAGCCTGCCGGCAGCCGCGCCCTGCACGCGGAGCCGGGATCCTCGCACCCCGCGGCAGCCAGTTCTCGTCCCTCACAGCCCGACTTCAGCCCGAACCACGCAACTGCGCGGAGCAGGCGGCTGAGCTACTCCACAGACACCCGGCCCTTGCCAGCGGAGCACGTGCTGCCCAGGCAGCGCTGTGCCTTCAGCCTGCGAAGCGGCTCGGTGCCGGAAAGCGCCGCGGTAACGCGGGCCCCGCGCAGCCAGGCTCACCCGCAGGCGGACGCAGGACCCAAGCCGCCGAGGTGCCGGGAGGGCGGCGGAAAAAAC
>VWZZ01002531.1:0-30264 GCA_013399095.1 Psophia crepitans | reverse complement strand
AAAAAACTAAGATGTTAATATGATCTATAAGAAACAATAAAAATTGGAGAGATTTGAAGAATTAACATACTAGCAGAAATGTGAATATCAAGAGGCCACAGTTGTAGATGAAATATGGAGTAGACAGAGTAAGATCTGCAACAGTACTCTGGTTGAGAAAGGGATTATCACAGGTAAAATAGTGGCAAGAAAGACCTAAATGAAACAGGGAATCAGAAGAGAAGCCTTTCAAAAAGGTAGAGCTTGTTAAACATTATCACTGCCGTATCTACAAGAGGAATCTTTGGTGTCATAGGGATGAATGCGTGAGTACAGGGCAGGAATTGCTCCAAATCTTCCGGTAATCTTGAAAACTGACAGGAACACTTGAACTGTGATGGCATTTCAAGAGTGAAAACACACCACATTTTCCCAGTAGGAATGGCAAAAACTGGAATCCAAGAGTAAAGTTAGAGAAAGTTTTAGATGTTATTTACAAAGCATGTAAGGAATGAAATACCAGAAGTAGAAACTGCAGGTTTTCACAGTTAACAGACTGAATTACTGGCTGACAAAGCTAAAAAAAAGAAGAGGAAACTTTCTTTCGACTGCATGCACAATGACTGGGATATCAAAAATGGAAATATTTTTATTGAAAAACAAATAGTATTGGAAGAAAGTAGGACAGAAGCTTTGATAAAATAACAGTCACAGTAGTGATACACAGAGGATTTGTAATTGTCTCAGCGTGTGGGTGGGGTTAAATGAGTAATTGTGTTTGATGCTGTCACAAGTTTTATCCAAAAGTTCACATCTGATTCAGTCCTTCTGAACTACAATAATTTGTCCTTTACTAAATTAGGTTGGATGATTACTGAGATTATAGCTATTTAGAACACTAACTAGGTTTATTTAAATGAAAAACTGCATTGTGTATATTATTGAACTTAACGTTATTTTTTTCTTGTTGTCATCTTGTTCAGAACTTTTAGTATATTTTTGGCATTCTGGAAATAATAGATGAGCTCTCTTATATCTAAATTAACACTGCATGAAATCCTATTGACAGTAACAAAGTCTGTCCCTTGCAACTCTGTACTGATTTCCTATAAGGCTAAAATTCCAGGGCTTACCTTGTGCTAGGAACCAAACTGAGCAATGGTTATTGCTATGATACCAGTGAGTCAGGTCAATAGCTAGGACTGAGTAGTGAGAACAAATCCTGGCTTATGTTGTTTTCTCCATGTTTTGCAAGTCCCTACCAATGTAGCATTCGTAATGCTGTTGAAAATCGAGTCCAATATCAGTGATCTTGGGAGCTGTTTGATATTGAAGCTGTGGCAGCTTGGCCATGCTTCCTTTTCTACACCTACTTCTGGAGAACAAAAGAAGTCTGTGGGACCGGGACTGTATTGTCAAAGTAGAAGCATTACCCCAAGCATAAGGAGGATCAGAGGTGCTTTTTTTCTGTTTGAACAATGTGGACGGCTCGGAGTACTGGCACATTAGAGTGACATTGCCTGAGCATAAAGTGAAAGGAGAAGAAAGAACATACTGCATGTTTAAATAACTATTACACAGAAATAGCCATCAGAATGGAAGCAGCAACTACAACATGCTTTTTACTTCATTTTATTCTAGTTTCAATTAAAGAGGAAAACTACATCTGAAAAAATTTGATACTGTTGTCCAGGAGCTTCATTAAGAAAAAATCCTGCTGTGATAGAGTATAGTTTTCAGAAAGGATAATCCTAATTAACCAATTTGTTTTATAGAAAAGTAAAGTCATGTTAGAAAGTGGGACCTATGTTTCTTGTAAACTTTCCTCATTTTATTCCAGCTGCCTCCCAGGAACTATAGTTTCTCATAAGCTGCCTGTGGTGCTTTCTTTTTTGTCTGTGAAATAACTGCAGAAAGAAAAGTGTCAGTTCACTGAGGACAATGGAAGAAATAGAGACAGATCAGCGATCACTGAAAGACAAAAAGATTGAATGTGTGACAACCTGCAAAGGAACTAACAACAGAGATACAAACAACTGACTGATAATCAAAATAAAGGAACACATTTTGAAGTTGTAAGGAGGATTTTAGTGGCTGCAGTGAAAATTCAGAAAAATAATTTCTTGTTTATATTATAAAGCAGTGGGTGTACAGAAACCGCCTTTGGAAAAGTAGAGTAGAAACTATTTTTTTTTTTTAAATATCTTTGTATGGTGGAAAGAAAAAATAGAAACATTACCCAGAGAAAGAAAAATGTGAGAGAAAATACTACAAGAATTTCTGGCCTATTTAACCCATTCATTACTGATTAGCAAACCAGTAAAAAGATTCCCTTGTATTTTCATTTGAAAGATGATATCAGACTAACCGGGAATGAAAAAAATGAGAAGGTTAAAGGAACAAACATTATACTGCGAGATGGTAAAAGTATAATTAACTGCAAGTTTGGAACATATTTTTGGTCCTGGCTCCTGTGTTGTAACATATCCCTCTGAAAAAGTACGAAGTCGTATCTAGGCTTGCTCTTGCAAAGCTATGTGTTTACACTTTACTGAATGAGTTGCACTCACTGATGAAGACTGAATTCAATATCTTATCTTCAGTGTAGTTTGGTTAAACCGTTGATAACTCACAACTTCAGTGGATTTGAGCAGGACATATATCTAGGCTAAATATGACACTTGTATGAAAAGATTTTCTGCAATCAAGATCATCTAGATTGCCAGAAGGACTAAGATGCAAGATGAGTCTAGAGTTTGTATTAATATGGCTACTTTGATCTTTTTATTGTAAATTTTGTTATTAAAATGTATGAGAAATAACTATGCATATAGATATTAATTTATGTGTTTAATATTAACTTTGAAATGGAATTGTTTCTTGGTAGTGAGGAAATTCTGTAGATAATAAGGAACAGAACAAAATGCCAGTGAAAGGATTGTAGCAAATTAATTATGAGATTCAAGGACAGTAGAACATAATGTTATTGTTATCATCAGTTAATCCACAAAAAACCCTCTATAGCTTCTACAAAAGTGTCTTAAATATAGAGCAGAAACAGGTGTTAAATATTGAAAAAAAATTTAAGACAGGACTTCAATCGCTACTCCTTTTCTATATATATTGCTCGTATTTTAAGTAATAGCTTTGACTGCAGGTATTCTTTGAACTTTATTAAGCATTCCCTTAAAGACAAATCGTACAGTAGATTGTATTAGTTCTGTTTAACAGGAAGCCAAATGTTAAATGAGGTACTAATACTTTAAAAAAAGATAATGTTAAGAAGGCCTTTTTTTCCTATATGCGTACACCTCTTTTATCCTCTGCTTTATGTAAAAGCTTTTGAAGACCCTGAGTGACAAGGACCAACTTATCTTCTCAGAGCTGGAAATAAACCAGATGGACAGGGTATTTTCTGGATGCCATCCCATTGCCAAAGAACAGTTATGTGAAAGGACCTGAGTCTGAAAGGAAAGGCAGACTTGGAGGAAACACAATTAACCTTCCATAGCTACAGAAGACTCTGGTTAAAAGTTCTGCTGCTCCATCCCCTCTTCTGTTCTCTTGGGTTACTGGGGAAATAATTTGGTGTAGTCCTCTGAAATGCCATTTAAGTTCACTGGTTACCACCATTTAAGCACTCTGAAGTTGTATAGCTGTGGCCTGTCTTCATCCATGACTTTGCAAGAAACTGTAAACACAGTTCCTCGAGACAGTGGATTTTGAAACCTGAAGAAGGAAATTTATTTTCTTAGGCTGTATGTCCCAGAATTGAAGGCAAACGCATTGCTAGAAGAAGGAAGGAACAAGGAAACATGAAAAAAGGAGTAACCAACAAGAAGAAGAAACATCAGAAGTACTAAGCAAGAAGGGTGGGAAAGTAAAGTATTATCAAATGAAAAAGAGGACAATTACTTGGGTGTCAAAAACTGGTCAAATTAATGAAGGAAATATATATAAGAAAGACTCAACAAATACTGAGGTTTGTGGTAAACTAAAGGCAGTGTACAAGACTAGTGTACCGTCACAGTGAGAGCTACATCTTCTATATAGATTTGATATTATCAGAAACTACAATCGTCTGTTCTTTTGTACAGGAACAATACCAGTGATCAGCTCTATCGATTTGCCTTTGTAAGAAAAGTATTTTTCAGCGGCATCTACCTGCTTGATTTTGAATTTGAGAAAAAAGTGTTTACCGTTATACTTGAAAGAGCACTGCTCTCTGAGTTAGCAAGAAAGAGGTGAACTATGGGAGCAGAACTACTCATAGTTCTGGTACACAAAGAGAAGTGAAGCTTTAGTCACAGGCTTGGAATGATAGTTAAATAGTCAGCACAGTTGCTCTTAACTAGTAAAAAATACTGATTTTATACAATACTAAATGTATCAAGCATTTTTCTCTCTTTTTAAAACAGAAATTGAAAATTCTGTTTTCTGAGTCTGATAAAGAATTGCATTTGACATTTTTAAAAAAAGGTTGTAGCAGGACTTAATCAATGTTACAACAGCCTGACTGGACAGATGGGTGTGACTGCAGTGCTAATTTATATTCAAATGAAAGACTGCTGTTGGCCAATGTTTACTGAATTTGTTATCAGGTCTGGCATCCTCATCCAAATGAAACTGCACGTTATATGAAATATCATACTCAAGCCTGTCGTTTTTGTTTTGTTAGCTGTGTTCATGATTATTAAATGTGGTTTAAGGAAAAAAAAAGACAACAGGGCTTATGATAGCATATGAACAGTAGATGAAGTTTGGCGTACAAATGCTAGAATGAGAGAGAAAAGCCCTCAGCTAGGAAACCTCACTGTGTTTTTGAGGGTTTAAAGGCCTCTCGTCAGCCTAATGTCCAGAGTCTTCAAACCAAAACCTGTGTTCTGTGGTTGTTTGGGTATTTTTACAGTCTTTGTTTCTAGAACATGTTGTGGTTTTAGCTATGAGGATATATTTCATAACTGAACATCTAAAGGACAGGAACTTGAATTAAAATTTACATGCCCTAAAATTTCCAGCGAATAAATAGAAGGACCAGATTTAAAGAATGAGTGGAAAGAAAGCATATTTTTAAATAAACTTATTCTAAAAGAGTCCTGCCATCTGTGACCTCAAAACAAGCACAGATCAAGCTTCATTTTAAGATCACTTCAATATCAGAAAACATATTTAGACAATCTAAGATTGCATGTTTGGTGAAAATAAAGCATTAGCTGCTTCTGAAATGTGATTCAGACACCACTTCCCCCCCCACCCCCCACTATGTTTTTTTTAAAAAGCTTCCCTCTGCATCAAGAGCGCGTGGAATTAGAACATAGGTGAGGATTCATTGGTCTCCGTAAATTTTTTTTTTCCTCTTTCAAAGAACTATGTGTCTTCTCCTTCATTTCAATATTTCTTTTTTTTCTTTCTCCCGAAGGTTAGGCAGGTTATTTTTCAGGTGGTGAATGCAACATTGCTTAAGATTTTCAGATTTCAGTGTGATGGGGTTCTATGTGACAGTACAGATAAAAAGAAACTTCTCTCTTCTCTCACTGTTGGTTGTAGTTAGTGACTGTCTCTGGGAAGGACTATTACTGAACTGGGACCTACCAAATAATCATTACGGTACCTTGACATGCAAAATAAAAAATTTTATATTATCTTCTTGCACCTAGTCTCTAGTTATTGCAATGTCGAGTAATGGATGTATCAAAATAAGAGCTTTTATAATGAACATATTAAATTCTGAAATCAGTAAGCATGTGTTTATTTTCTGGAAGTGACTACAGTACTTGGGCATACTTTTTTCATTGAGACAATTGGACAAAATTCTTGATAAGCCTGTTCTCTAAAGTTTGTCTAATTCCCAGTGTCCATGAAAATTAATAGATATAAATAATTATTTAAAAAATAATCCACTCCAGATCCACTCTGGTAAAATATTTTACAGCAGCACTTAAATTTTTAATAAAGAATGGTCAGACTACATCACGTCAGTGAGTTTCCCATGGGCTGCTGTAAGTCAAGGGACTTTTTTTCTTTTTCTCCACTTCTGAATCTATCACTGGCAGCTTCTTTTCTATTTCAAAATGTTGAAAAATGTCTTTAGAGAAAAGACTTTTCAGTAGTATACCTCTAGGATTTCACTCCTCCTTTATTGATGATAATGAGCTGTGTTGTGGAAAAGGGCTCATTATTTTCAATAACAAAGTTTGTTCTGAATTACAGTGGGTTTTGTATAGCCATGTGCCATCAAGCAAATTTGGATCTGCAAGAGTTACTCTGTATTTTTCTCCACAGTTTGGGATTTTTTATACTTATGAACAAATTACTTATATGCAAAAAAAAATAAAAATCCTGTTATTTCCCATTGGGCAAATATAAATTATCAGTTTCCAGTATGGATACTTTGTGAGGAAGTCCATGAGTTTAATAATAAATAAAGCATGTAAGATTTTTCTTTTAAAGATAGTTTGAAAACAGTGGATACATAATTAAATCTTGTTACTCTTAGTGCAATAGCAGAAAAAAGTAAAACCTTTTCTTGTCTCGTTTAAACGGAGTTGGTAGTAGAATGAAAAAGCTATCACTCTCCAAGCAACATAATCTTTATGAGTAGTAATATTGAGCAAGCAGTTCTGAGACATGTTATAAGACCTCTCTTATTGATAAAGCATAGTAAATCTGAGAGGCATTTGGCAATATAAAGCAACAAGGAACAGGAAAATAGGGACATAAATTTGTAGACTGTAAAACTGAAAGAACATTTTGAATTAACTATTACTACAAAGTGCTGTACATGGATAAGTCATCTAAAACGTAACTGTGATCATGGAAGAAGGAAAATCTGCATGATATGTTATGTGCTTTTGTACAGTAATTTTAGTTTATTTAGAGATGAGTGTAGGCTGGATGATCCACAAAGATGAAGAAATAATTTCTGATAGTATTGACCAAATGATATATAAGAACCGGTTATACACAGCAGATTTACTATACATGAAATCAGAATGCTGTTGCTCTTCAAAGAAAATATACAATCTTAAAAACACAAAGAAAGCCTCTAATCTGAGATTCACCTAAAGAAAATTCAGATCTTAGTTTTCAAAAGTATACTTATTTAAACTGCAGTCATGTAACCTTGCATTTCACAAGGATTTCACAAACAGACCTGGCTTGGATTCTGTACTTGGAATGGAAATCTCAGGAATTTCTCTGCCATTTTTTGTTAGCACCTAACACATTTCAGTTCTAATTCTGCCTGATATTTGTAACCACAATTGCATTATAAGTAATTGTTTCAAGAAAATTCAAATAGATTCAAATAAAAGACATTTAAAAAAACAACAACAAAACCAAGTGCATACACAAATACTTATTTTGTGTTTGTTTTTAGTAATGACAACTTCTAGCTTGTCTCCCAGCTTACCTAAGTGTTTTTGTTTGCACTCCTTGAACCTTATTTTTCAAATCCAGAGGTTTCTAGGGTGGAAAAATAAAAACCAAACCAAATCAAACCAACCAACCCAAAAACCCACCCAGCCCCACCCCCCCAAAAAAAAACCCAACACCAAAACACCAAAACCTGAACTTTTTACTTTACATAAAAGATACTAAAAGAAATTACCCTCACTTGCTGCTTGTCATACATGATATCATCTTGGGAACCACAGCATAAACAGACTGATTTTCCCTGAAATTCGAGATGGAAGAAACAAAGTGCAAGTTTTTCACTTTAAAATATTTTGTACATGAAGCTATAATCATAAGGGAGTGTTCAAGAACTACAGCTGACAATAATTTGTGTTACTAAAGAATGGAAAAAATTGTAAAGATGTGTACTTCAGTATAGGGAAAATGAAGACATTTTTAGATGCTACTACATTACCACTACCTTGAGAAACATTTATAAGAATGTTAAAAGATGTATCCATTCAGAATAAAAATATCTTCTTACTTGGTCAAACTTACAAACAATTATGATTACACATATAAAGATAATGATGATATTAACCCTAAAAGAGCTAAATTTAATTCCACTAAATAAGAATGATCTTCATTGTTGATTAGTATTTAATGTCAGTGTTTTCAAGCTTACCAAGGACCAGAACAAAATGAAGTTGAGACAAGTTGGTCAGATCTCTAGTGATAGCAAGTTCTTTGGTGCAGTAGCTGTTTTGGTTGCTTATGACAATGCTTTCTAGTCATTACATTCCATTTTCAAGTAAAAATACTTATATTACAAAAACCCAAATCTATGAAGGGTGCCCTTTTTGAAGTTTGTTCTTTTTTTTATGGGCAACTAAAAGGTCCCTCTTACTCAATTGTGAAGAGTCCTGGGACTGCTTTTACTTTGCCACAGAAGCTCAGACAAGTAGGACTGTGAGGGCCGGTGTGCTCTGACTACATCCTCTGTGTTACTGGATGGGCAGTCCTGGGCTCTATGTGTATGAACAAAACTAATCCCACCGGTTAAAGCCCTTTACAAACTTCTTCAGCAGTTCTTCAAGAATTGTTCTACCAAGGGCTTTTTTCCACAGGCCTCAGTTCTTCAGAAACAGATCATTCCAGCTTGGATCCCTCACAGACTGCAGCTCCTACCAGAAAACCTGCTCCTGTGTGGGCTCCCCTCCATGGGAGGAGCAGTTCCAGTCAGGAGTCTGCTCCATCTTCCTTCAAGGCATGTCCACCTGCTCCAGTGTGGGTTTCTCCATGAGTGGTAGGGGGAAAACCTGGTCCACCGTGGTCTTCTCCATGGTCTGCAGGAGAATCTCTGCTCTTGTGCCTGGAGCACCTCCTCCCCCTCCTTCTCCACTGGCCTTGGTGTCTGTAGGGCTGTTTTTCCCACATTTTTCTCATTCCTCTCTCTCACAGCTGCCACGAAATGGTTTTTGCCCTTTGATAAATACCACAGAAGTTCCACCAGAGTTGCTGACAGACTCAGCTTTGGCCAGTGGTGGGTGTGCTTTGGAGCTGGCTGTAACTAGCTGTGTCCAACCCAGGGGATGTCCCGGATATCTTCTCACAGAGGCCACCCCTGCAACCCGCCTGCTACAACAAGCTTGCCACGTTAACCCAATACATGCAGATATATCTGCATGCATGAGATCGTTCAAAAGAGTGGTTCAGGCCCAGCACTTTCCCACCCTTCTTTCATATTATGGTTGTAAAGTTGAGAATACTGAAGTTGGAGTGTCAATTCACACCCAAGCAATATGAGTATTAGAAAACTCTATGCTGTCTGTTAAATATTATGTAGACATATCCATCTACGAAGTGCTTAATTCATAGTGGAGTTTGCCTGCATTTACATCTCAGAAATAGAGTCCTAAATTAAAAATGTGGATTTCAGGCATAGAGAGTTTCTGTGGTTCAGTCTCTTTTTTTCCTCCTGTTATGCAGTTAAATGAAAATACAGTTCCAGAGCTATTTTAAATGAAAACAGTCCAATCCTGGTTTTAACAGAGAATCAACTGAAGCTGGAAGGGACCTCTTGAGGTCATCTAGTCAACCTTCCTGCTCAAGCAGTGTTTTTTCTTTTCAGATGGAATTTCATTGTTTTTGAACTTGTGTCCATTGTCTCTTGTCCTTATCATTTATCATACCCTACATTTAACACCTGAAAACTGCAAATAACAAAGCAGATATCTGAAGTTACCATCAAATATGTAAAGAGGTTTTAATTTGCAAAAAGGCTTTGTCTCTCAAATTGATAAAAGTTTCTTAATGTAAATTTTTCATAAAATGCCACAGAAAATAACAAGGACATTTGCAAAATAAAACGATCTGGATTCTCACTGTCATGTCTTTGTTCCTCTACATTTGAGGGATACGTTTTTCTTCCAAAGTTCTGACTCAGCTATAGAGGAAGAAGGCATATAAAAATGCTTACCTTGGCCCATGCCCAAAGAGGATGTTACGGCTAGATTATAGCCCTATTAACCAAACTGCCTGTAAAATCATTTGACTTGGCTAATGTCTTGATTTCAAGGTCTGAAAATGTCTAAACTCATTTCTAAATATTGTTGAAGTTAATTAACTTTACAGGCTGCATTGAATGTCTATTAAAATGGATAGAGCTGGACTACTGTTTGGATATAAAATAATATAAAAAGTATTGTTGGCAGGTAGGTTGTAAATTGGGTTGATGAAATTCTGAGAAAATGTGATATCAAAATAGATCCTTAACAGATATTTCTTTAACCGTAATTACAGAAGAGAATATTCAGATTTCTCACACTGAAGCAAAAAGGTACTCATCCTAATTATTTTTTTTCTTTTCACTTACCATTAATTTGCTACAGATGGGTCATAAAAATATGAGGAATCCTCATACAGCCTAAACTGACTCTGAAATGAGTCATAATTATTATATGTTACACTGCTAACAAAATTTTTCACTTTGAGTTTTTAAAACATTCTGGAATCATTAACGAAAGAAAACTTTGCAACAACTCTGTCATTATTGCTGCTTTGTACAGGAAACTCCAGCAGAAAGAGGTTAAATGACCTGCCAACTCATCTTGTTTAGTCAAGAATTCCTACGAGGCAACTGTTCAGCAAACAATTTCCACCACATCTGATTATTATTCATCTCTATATATGCATTGATTTTTTAAAAAACTTGCAGAGTGTGCAATGAGTAAAGCAAAGCCATTCAAAGACAGCTAAGCTAGTGAAAAATGAACTAGCTTTGGGACCAGGAACAGTATAACCATGTTGTCTGGCTGCTTCTCGGAAGCCCAGAATTTGTCTGTGTCACATTACACTGTGCTGAGTGGGATTATTCTTTTGCTGTGAGCTGTCTACCACTGTATCTGCAGGTGCCATAGGCGATTCAAGAGAAAAATGTATAGTTTAGGTTGGAGTTACCCACAGAAGCAGCTCAGAGTCATAGAAATAATTCCTAAGAGCTGAAGTGTTTTAGCAGTGATTTGAACTCATTTGTTTGTCTGCTTGTTTGTTTGTTTGTTTAAGGTTTAGAGCACTGAACAAGAACTGCATAAAAGCCATCATGGTTTCACCTAGGAAAAATTATTGTGAAGATCATATTTACTACTATAATAACCAAGACAATAAAGTATTGGCATGAATCATATCAAATAGCCTGGATGTAGCTTTGGCGATCATGTGCTAACCACTCAACTTTCTTCAGGGAGAAAAACATCTACAGCACAATATTCAGCTAATGCAGTATCATTCATCACATCAAATGAGTAAAAGCAAACTGCAAGGACTAGATGCAGAGCACATTAATTGGTTGTATTACTTTATTTTTACTATTGGAAACTTTAATTTCATGTGGTTTTCTGCACACTAATATATTTCCTTGAACTGTTATAAATTTTAATGGCTGAATTGCTTTTTCTGAAGAGCTTACAGTGAGTTACTATTTCTACAAGGGTGTCATCTCTGATACTTAATGTGTTTTACTCTGTCTGTTGAAACAGACTTTGTAAAGGTTCTCCAGAGTCACAAGGCATCATTAAAGACAGAAATAAGCTCTTTCTCTGTTTGACTGAAATACTATATTTATTGCCTTAATGTAGTAATTTGAGTGTCCTGTTTTCCATTTGATTTTCACCTCCTCTATTGTGCCTCTAATTATGGAATTAGAGATGATGATCATGGGCATGGATTCAAATGAAAAGTACTTCACATTTTATTCTGTTCTGATATTCCCCTGAAAAAATGAAATACATAAAGTTAAAATATCAGCCAGTTTAGACAATTAACTGGAAACTACATGCTTTAGCAAAAGCCTTATTTCCAAATCTGAGCACTTGATGTGATTTGTCATTTATGTAGAATTGTCAGATTACAATAAGAAGTATCCTTTCAGAGCTGCATGTTTTTAAACTCTTCTCACAATCTTCTGTCTACAATTTAATAAAAAAAAAGATAGAAATTTTGAACTTACTAAGAGTGGCAGAAAACCCCAAAACTATACAGACAGCTGCAAGACTTTTTAATCTGAGTGCAGACTAAGAGTTCTTTAAAATTAAGCTGTAAAGCAGTACTGCTTTTGCCCTTTGTCTAGAGCAACAGTCTGTCCAGTCTGTCCTCCCTCTGCTGGGATTTTACATTGTCATGGCCCAGGGACCATGCTGGAATTTAAAAGTTATGCCTCTTCCTGCTTTTCTGCCTCTCAGATGAGAAGTTAATACCAGACTTTTGCTAGGCACTGGACACCTTCCCAAGTTCTGGGATGTTCATTTGATGCTCAGTTAACTCTTGCAGCTTCCAACTTATTCACCAGTAATGTCACCATTACAATGAATATCAAAGTCAAATCCCTCAAGGGAAAAAACAAACTGGAAGACATTTTGAGAAAATCGCTAATTCTATATAAAATCAGACTGTCCTGCTGACTTTTTTGGTTGAAATATGTCCCCAAAATCTGCAAGGATACATCAATTTTAACACACAGTGAACTCACTGAACTTTGGTGGAAGTGCTAGTTTGTCTTGGACCTTGAGTACAGACCTGTTGCATCAGAGAATCACTCAGTGTATGAACACAAGCTTTGCAATTTATGGAATATAAAGGCTACACGGAATCAGCAGGAAGATAATAACTTTTTCAGGCTTAAAGGTTCTGCTTCTTAAACATGAGGAAAAGAAAAAAATCATCTGTTTATTTCCTTTCAGGGCAATTAAAAACAGAATAAAACACTTCAAAGAGACTGTGGCCTAGGTAGGATTTTAGTTACATATATTTTGTTGTTGATAAGACCGGTATCTTAAATGTACTTAGACTTCCATAACCATTTTGGTTGTTTTGAGTCTTTTTTGGCATGTTAACACTAATTCCTTCTCTAACGTCTGGTTCACAGTAATGCAATTGAGTTGAAGAAACAAATCTTCAGAGGAAGATAGCCTAGTAAATCCAGAAACAATATTGGTGCAGCCTCTGCATATGTGACTCATCACTGAGTTTATACTTTTGTCTTTCGTGTGAATTACTTCTAAAGATTTGTCTCTTCAACTCAATTGCTAGCATATAATTTTGTGACAGAAACTTACATTTGCTGGAAAGCTTAAAACGAACATTCTAGCATGATGATTTCTTTATGTAATCTCCTCTCCTTGGAAATCTTATCCACTTTCCTCTGATTTAACCAAATAACCCATCTGCATATTGTTATAATGACTCCTGGTGCAACAAAGTATATGTAAAATCTGTCTTCTAATTTCTTTCATGACATTTACTTTTACTGTACTAATTGGTATCCCCTAATTTTTCAGTATGTTTCCATTAATAAATCATCTTAACATAGTTTCTTCGTAAATAGCAATTAATAGTATGAGATAAAACATGCAATGGATTTTTAAAATCAAGCTCCCCTTCCTCCCTCCACAAAATATCTAATTCATTAAAAGTAATTATATTATTACAGTATGCCAGCACTGATATTGCAGAGGGTGGATAATTTGATTAAACAAAGATCATCTAGTTAAACAAATCTTACATATTGGTAATACAGATGGAATTCACAAGCTCATATGACTCTCCAAGAGGAAAACACTAGGGTTTGATTAATGAGCTGTGTTCTTTGTTACAAGAACAAAACTGTCTCTTGTAATGTAGCAAAGACACAGTACAGTCGGGTTTTCAGAGTATGTTATGGTTTTTATTCCTCTTAAGTGACCCCTTATACAAGAGCGAGACTGACTAGCATCTGAAGGAATCACATTAGACTTTCCCTGTCTACAAAATAAGTCATACTAATGCAGGATATTTTAAGATTTGGAATATATATTTGAAAAAAAAAATATATTACAAATTCGCTCCCCTTGCCCCATCCACTAGTTTGACCCTCAACATTATTTTTAAGCAACAATGCACCCAGCACAGAGCAGTTGATTTTATACTGCATCTTATGTTGCAAATAAAAATCCAGTAAATCTGCATGAAAATGGCATGTTAGTATATCTTTTCTTATATTGGATGGCCACATGGGCTGAAAGACTGCATTCCACAAGGGAATAGCATAGATTATCACTTTTTCTGCTATGAAAATACAGAGGTCAGGAAAGCATTCCCCAAAGGCAATCTCTTCTGATATTGTCTCTGGGTGTTAGAGCTCCATATTTCTCTATTCCAGCTAAGTGCTCATTGTAAACTTCCAGCTGAGGAAGCAAGTAAGATATTTTAATTTAGAACAGTTTATTTCATTTGTAATTTTACACAACATCAAATTTAAAATATTTTCTGTTCTTTTAAGTCTCATTCATGTCTAGCTTGTGATATAGAAACAGAACCACCTAACATTACAAATAAGATTTCTTCTAGGCTTTGCTCTCAGATAGAATGTGATGAAACAGATTACACAGTATAAACTTCTTTCCCTGACATGAGGTGCTGCAGTACTGTAGCTAACATTGTGCTACTGCTATTGATAGTAGTTCAGGATGAAATGTTCTTTTCATTGTCAGTGATGGACAGTGAGAACCTCAGTTTTAATAATCTACTATCCACAGCTGAGAGTAATGAGCTCTGGTGACAGTCCAATGGCAGGTGAATAAACACTAGTTTTATACCCAGCATAATATGTATAGATCTTAGTTTGCTGGCATATTTTTGCAATTAAGTATACAAAGTGGATGTAATCAAATGTACAAATTAGTCAACTAGAATACAAATTAAATATACAAAGCTCAATCTTAACAGTTTCTTTCCAGTTTTTGCTGACCAGAAGGTCTGCAGGTTTAGACCATGAATGCTGTCTTTTATTATAGAACTAATGTTCTCTATCTGACCACTGAAACAGCTTATAAAAAGGAGTGATCAGTGGGCTTGACGTCTGCAGCACTCAGAATGCTGACCTTCAGTTTTGCAGCAATAAAAATCAACGTCTTCCTTATTTACTTGTTTTAGACTCTAAGTTGCATCTCTGACAGGGTATGAGGAAAGGATATATGTATAAGATCTGCACTGATTACTCAGAATTTAAAATTTCATTAATCAGAGCTGTAACAGGAGCTTGGAGCTGAGGTGCTCACTCCTGACTATCAAACTGCTGTCCTTCAGTGTATAGGAAGGCAACTAAATTTCTTGAGCTCAAAAGCCATTAGGGTAGTAAATGTGTTATTTGAAGTACGTTTGTACTTTATTTGTTTGGTGTTTGATTTATTTATATAAGTGAAATATGTGGAGAGGATGATATTATGGAACATCACAAGATGAAAGAGTTATGTATTATTGGTGGACTCATGCATTTCTTTCCATTTTCATTTCTTCCATTTAATTTCTTTCCATTTCATGTACTTTTTTCCATTTTGAAGATATGTCTCAGTTTGATGGTAGTGATGCCTGTGTACCTTTGCTAAGTAAACGAAAGCATCGGTTTGTTATATTTATCTATCCCACATTGTCTCTTTTTCTTTGCAGCAGCAGCAGCCCAGTGCGGTGAGTATACAGTCAGGCGTTAAACTGTGGAGGCAGATGTAACCGTTCACATCAAAGTCTGTGGGAGTACTTGACCAATGGCATCATCCCTCCCAGTAATGTAGCCTGTAGCTGTCACCCTCCCTCGCTGCCCGAAGTAGCTGCCAAATTCCAGTGCTCTACAGCAGTTAACATCTGGCTTGTTTCTTCCGTTATGGTTCTTTTGAGGAATAGGGTTTAATCCCTCTCACTTTTCACATGCAAAGAAACAGTTTATTTCTGCAACTGAGAACAGGAAATTACTTGTGTGGTTGGACAGGCTTGAGGATTGCAATAAAATTAGTGCTGTAATTTGCAATAACCTCAAGGGAATATATGCCACCAAAGATTGCTGAAGTGCAGTACACTTTAATTGGAACCCTCCAGCAGTCAGGACAATGTCTTAATCATAGGTGCTAGAAACAAGTGGCTTAGAACAGGTTATGGCCCAAAATATCATAAAATGATCTGGCAGTCTTCCTAACTACCATCTACATTGAATCATTATGATCTCAATGAATAATTCACAACATTTCTAGTTCAGTCTGATAATCTTATGATCACAATATGTTGTGGAGGTAGCTCTTGGGACTCCTCTGGAACAAAAGTTAATAACACCAAAAGCTGTACTTCATAGCTGAGCTTTGTTCAGAGTACAAAGGCTCACATTTTGCTTGCAAATAAAAAGTATATATCTTGATATTTTTTTAGTTATGATAATTAATCATATATAGCCCATGTCCAAAATATATGCTGTGAAGTGGTGCAGGTTTGCCAGTTCTAAGGCTTCAAAAAACCTACTGAAAGTTAAAAAAATAAAAAGGACAAGAAAGTAATTATTCTTTGAGTGTTCTTTATTTTATTAGCCTTCTGTATTTTCAGCCTCAAGCCACATTTTCACATGTTCACCTAATCCCTAAGGATTTAAGATACTATCTTAGATATATTCTTAATAACTTCAGAGTTGAGGTACTATGAAAAACTCTAGATATTCCAAGAATTGTGGAGGAGATTATGTGACTCTCCCAGTGCCAATTATGTATCCTGTCCAACCAAGATAGAAACATGTCTCACACTATGTGAAAAAGACATCTAAAGCAGTAAAAGAAAAAAAACAAAAATCAGATTTTGACAGATTACGTATTTCTAGAAACTGAATGTCAGTGTTACAGACTATAAGTAAAATGACCCTTTAGCTGGAGGGCCAAATTCTTAGCCTAAACCCACTTTTTTAGGACTAACATAGAAGTTACATGTCATGCTTTGCACAGATCTTCTGCATTGTCGTAGGATCCATCTTGTGTTCCAGCCATGGTTTGGGTCTTTGAATTTAGAGTGAAACAAAGTCCCAGTTTTCAAAGTAATAGGTATATTTTCCTCAAATCTTCCTGCTTACCATGTCTTACATTGCAGGTGTTAGTAAGAGCATATCTTTTATCACAGATGACTACAGGAAGTACAAGGCATGATAGAGAACATGTTCTATTTGTTTCTACTCTTTACATAGCAACCTGCAGAAACACAAGTTGAATTTTCTGAGCTATCTCCCAAAACAATGCCCTCATCCTTTCACCGTAAGGATTACTACTATGAAAGGGCAAACAGGAAAGCAAACCAATAAATAAGTTATCTTGATACACACCATAACGAAGCTCATGGAAGCAGAGATTCAGTCAGTGTGAAGAATATCTAGTTCTGGTAGGATGTTAAAATGTCACGAGTCATGCTGTATCACTGGCTGAAGACTGGGTCAGAGCTGGGATAGGGCACAGTGCTTCTGAAAATCTCAGGTTATGTCCTGAACTCCTGTTGACTAAAGTGCTATTTCCACATGAAAGAGGCTTGAGGGATGTAACACTCTGTCTGTGCACTGTGGCTGGTGTTTATATTGATTTTGGCTGAGGACATGGTGCAATCTTTGGATCAAAATAGATTATATAAATCCAGTTAAAGGATAAATATTGCCAGTGAAAGACAAATGTGCCTCGTGATGTTTGTCTTACTCAAAGAGACAATGTTTTGCTTAAATATTAAATACAAGTTTGAAGTGCAGGTTGTGTTGTCCTTGCATGTGAATGACAGCCTTTTAAGGTCTTTAATTAACATTTTTGGGTTTGGAAATGAATATTGCTCAACAAGCTAAGTGGATTTGATCTCATCTCTCAAAACATTAGAAGACACCATTGTCTGAGTTGTGGGAGAAAGGCTGTGTAAACCTAAATATAGTAGCACCATGAACATTGGTGTAAAATGGCCCTGAACAAGTGTGGGGTACAGTTTAGGAGACAGTTTCTGGTATTGGTCAGTATGGAGCTAGAGTCACTTTCCAAGAAGAACAGAAGAGCAAGAAGTAGATATTTTGATAAAGCATGGTAAATTCATGAAAGATATATGTTATTAGATGGACTCAACAACAACATGGGCTTTACCTACTGAAAACAACAATAAGAAGTATTTTTTTCTCAGACGCTTTTACTTTCTACATGAATTGTACATGCATTTTATATACACCCTCTTCCTTTCCTCCCTTTCTCTTCTGTTCCACATCTGTATTAGAAGTGCTCTCTCATGGATGATGCTACCTTCCAGGTTTATTTCCCATGTTACCATGTGTTCCTTGCAAGTGACCTCTTTGTAAAATATGAAGAAAAACTGTATTAAGGTGTATGCCATATAATATGTCAAAAGATTTAAGAAGTACTTCACAGTTTAAACTGAGAGTGTAGGAGAGAGAACTGTTAATTGAAAGTGATGTCACTGAAATTAGAGTACAGATGTTCAACTGAATTCAGATATTGTCTGCCTTGTCTTCTCTGTGTGTGTGTTGGCACTGGTACCAAAATACTGAAAAAGAAATATTGAAAAAGAAAACAACTTTACACTTTTAAAAATGTTTCCTCTGCTGATTTACTTTACCAACCATTACCACTAGGTTCTGTGACAAATTACATTTTGAAAGGAAATAAAATGGCCAGTACTATTCTAAATTTCATCTCTTGTAATATGCTTACAAAATTGCAAGATTTTTTTTTTATTTCTTCCAAGACTCATAGATTTTATTTTTTTTAATTCTGTCACATCCTTATTATTGTTTCTATGATCAAAATATCCCCACCATACTGATGAAAATTAAAGTACAATACATCAGTAAGTATTTTAAAATCCATACTTCATGACTGGTCTATAATTTTATAAGATTTAAATTTCAGCTTCTGAAATATAATGTAGATAACAGCAACAAAAGAATTGTAGTTTACAGTACACTATGCATTGATTTATGTTGGCTTTATGTTTTTCTAACAATATGTCACGTAGTTTCTAGACACTGTATGATGCATGAAGGAATTTCTTTTATGGCATCCTTTCTCTCACCCAGGAATTTTCGTTTAGTTAATCTAAATTACCTTCTTAGCCCAAGAGGGTAGATGCAACTTGATGTATTTGCCACTGCTTAGTAGCAACATATTAACAATAATGCAAATAACCTGATTCTGCCATATGTCTGATGCTTGATCCTCCTGTCAATGAATGTCAGAGCACCAGTTTTCACCAGGAAGAGTTTAGATGGAGTCAAAGAAGTGGGTATTCTGCTTTTATGTAGGTAGCATAATGAATTAATTTGAAAGATGTAGTCCAATAAGATTATAATAGTTGATATTCAAATACTAAAAGTTTAGCTGTGTAATCAATATTAATAGTTACCTCTCACCTGGTGTACAGCTCTGAAAATATAAAAAAGTGGTGCCTCAATGTCACCAGTTTTGGAGGCCTTAGTGTCTGCTGAGCAAGTTCTCCAGTGTAATACTGTACACACAAAAAACTGCGTGTGTGAACACTGCCTTATGACATTACTCTTTCCACAGGGCAATGCTTATAGGCATGTCAGTCCTGACTATAAAGCTGAAAGGCTTCACAGCCCTGCTTAACTGAGCATCCAGGCCTCACAGTTCTTGAAATGTAACTTAAATTTCTCATCCAAACCCAATAAAGTGTTAGCATGTTTTATAATAGGGAGCTGGTGGGTAAGGTAAGCTAGATAAATTTTTCTCTGAATTTTGCTTTGATAGATGCATCCGAGTTGCTCAGGAAAATGCATGTGCCAGTGATGAGCCATAGTTTAACCATTTCTGCAATAAAGTGCTGTGATTGGTTCACAGTCATATTAAAGTCTAGAAAATCTCAGCAAAAGCAATGAAAGTCTGAAAAACTGACCCAATGAATGCAAATATATATACATATTGTATATTTTGTATGACTATGTGTATATAGAAATTGTTTTAATATGATTAAAAATACATCAGAAAAAAATATTTTCATTGACAATTACTGTGCAGGATTTATATTTGACTGACTGTAATAACTTATAATGCACAGGTGTTTTGGGCCAAACTAAAGGAAGTAGGTATTATCATTGTGCACAAACTTGCATGAGAAGTCACTAGGTTTGATGGGGATATTCATTCCAAGCACTACTGGAATTACAAGAAGGCTCTTTAACAGAGAGAGTATTTAATTCTGCATGTAAATGAATAACCAAAGGTGAAGACTGAATATTGCTAGAATTACTCCTGAAATCTGTACTGGGTCTACCTAACATTAATTCATCTTTCCCTTCTAATACTATACAAGAAGAACCATTTAGCCCTAAATCACTCTGCAGCCTAACCCTTTTTCCCCTTTTATGTTCAGACAGTTTCTTGAATGGTCTCAGTTGTGGCAGTCGTTTCTGTTTTCAGCATTGGTGTTTTGTAGAGATAGACACCTTCTTTAGGATGTAGATGAAATTTAGAAGATGATAGTTAAGTACAGAGCTAGGATGCCAGAGGCTATAAAGTATCAAAGTAATTCTGTGTCTAGAACCATTCTTTACAACTTCCAAGGAATAATTCAGACAGCAACCTTTGCTGAAAGCTATTTTTTTTTCTTCTAAAAGGATGAAATCTACTGCAAGTATATATTTCTCTGTCTCAAAAGTTTTTGATTATTGTTGGGGGGTTTTTGGGTTGTTTTTGTTTTTGCCTTTTTTTTTTTTTGGCAGTCTGTGATGGAATTCTGGAATGTTTTGCTTTATATTATGTTACTTTTAAGTATGGCCAACGATTTTGCTCAGAGTTACCGCATTGTATCAACTGAATTTCTATAATACGTAGAGATACTGTTGCTTTTCCCAATGCTCCATTACATTTTCCTCCTAATTTCCTTAGTGTAATCTGTGATGTGGAAAAAGACATTTTCTCAAAAGTTACTGTAAGGATTGTTAGTGCTCCTCCTTATGGTATTCAACAACACCTTTTAACGTACGAATTCTAATCTGTCTATTCAGTCATGCTAATGTGCTAAAGCACACAAAGATATACTCATAGATGAGTATTCAATCTGTGAGAGTCTGTTATGTGAAAATAGGCATATTCTCACTGTCCTTAATGAACCAGTCCCCAAAATGATACTGGGCCAGCCAAGGTTAAGATATATGCATTTGAATTTCTGAACAGAAATGCAACAGAGATCAGATGCAGAAAGAAATGGAAAAATGTATTTTAAAAGAGAGTCTGGAATAAACCCAGCAGCTTGCTTGTGTTCCAGGAAATCTGATAATTTGTGCCAAGTCCTGCTTCACTGGATGAGACTCTCCAGCTTTAGTGTCTTCATCTATCTGTAATGTTTTTCTGTTTTCCAATATGTTGCATTCACAGACAATAGCTCGCCATTTGTGCATGTGTGCATATATAGTGTGTTGGTAGAGCATGTAAACAATTGTATCATACAATTTATCTCTTTTACATACTGTATAAGTATGTATTACATTATATATATATATATATATATATACACACCCCTATATGTAATATGCATTTCTATGTAGGATAATATTTGTGTCGGGAGAATTCTGTTCAAGCCTGTGCTAGATTTCTTTAATAAATTCTCAACAGGCTGACACTGAAGAAAACATTCATATGATGATGGATCACCGTACTTCACAGACTTCTCTAATGATCTAAGGAAAATAAGAATTACATGGCAAGGTATAATGAGAGCACAACCCCTGTTGTAGCTACTGACAAGATCAAATGTTTGAGGTATCAGGGAATGCTTTCCACAGAATTCACTAAGGTAATGAAATTATAATAATTTTAGGCTGCTTCAATTAGTTTTTTAAAAATTAATTTAATTATGTTTTGATTTTGGATACTATGGGTACAGCAATGAATTTCCTGTGTTATCTGATGTGGCAAGCAATGACTCGCAAATGGACGTTGAATTTATATTCTACTATTCCCCCAAATCAAGATTTTCTAATGTTTCTACAAAGCAGAAGTAGATGGCAGAATTCTCTTTATTTTAGTTAAATAGGTTATGAAAAAATTTTAATTAACCTTTCCCCCTCCCTCCCCTATTTACTTTCTTATTGAAATGCATATTATTTGTTGCAATTTTATTTATGGGTATCCTTTTCATCGTTCATGATATTTTAATGTTTGTTAATATAAAGATGAACTGAAATAGAATGACTCCTTTTTTTTGTTTTGGCAACAGACAAAGGAATAGTCCCTCCCACACTGCCTCTAATACCTTTGTCGTTTCTAGCCTTCTGCCTCAGCTATAATGATTTCTTAATCTTCTGTGAACTCCATAATGCCTTCCCTATATTTTAGTTACTATTCTAATGTATTTTCATTCTTTTATAGCATCAGTTGTCCTAGTGATTAAGATCGCTCTAGTCAATTAGGCAGTTAAACCTTAATAATGACTTATTTGACAACAATTTGTTTCTACTCATTTACAGAAACTGCACTGCCTGTTTTACCTTGAAAGATTAAAATGTGTGTCCAAACTGAATTGTGATCAATGACCGAATTCCTACTTATTTGAACTGCTCCTGGATTTTCCTGTAAACTATCTAACAAAAGTAGTTAGCTTTTGCCATTCTGAGCATAAACTACTTTGGAAGAACTCTATGAAAAACAACCTGCAATTTTATTTAGACAACTAATTGTTGTGTATCTCTTTCCACAGTGAATTGTGAAACCTGTGGTACATTCATAGATACGCTGTTGTTAAGAAAACCCACTGAACTACTCATGATGTGATTGCCCGTTTTCCTTCTTCACCTCATCTTACCCTGCCCCACAAGATGTAATGATAAGAGGATAAAACTGCTACTGTGTCTCAGCTGGTCCCTCTTACAGCATAAAACTAGCTACACAGTCCTTTAGTCCCCTTTCAAGATCTTTTGTGGAAGAAAACCCTTTTTTTTTTTTGTGGAAAGTATGGCTAATGTCTGTCCTTATTGCATACAGAGTATAAACATTGCTCTTACAGTACTCAAAATAGGTGAGCTATGTCTCAGCACAAGGAGAAATATGATCTTCAGTTTTGTCTAAAAACACCTAACTGAATGCTAGTTCTTGAATATGTCAAACACTAACAATTCTGAATGTCAAATTAATATTTTACTATGAGGTTTGCAGGATTTTGAACCTAACAGAAAATTGTTATTTAGTATGACACAGCTATACAGTGTCTATCCTTGTCTAGTGGCCTTCTTTCAGGGGTGAACTTTCCCTCAGTGAAGAGGCAGAAAAGAACCAATGAAATAAAGAGAAAATAGTAAGTTATTTAAAATAGTTATTTTCACCCATTTAGTTGCATTCTTTTAGATTACGCTAAAAGTCTGGAAGCAATTTTGAATTCTGAAGCATTCTGTTATAGCCTGTAAAATAATAAAATACTTTTAAAATGGAAAATAAGGATTTGAGAATTTTATTTTACCTTATTTTATTATTGTCCTGTTATTAGTTATTATTTTATCATTTATAGTATTATCTATTCTTTATTACATACAGCTATACATATATAAATTATTGTTTTATTATTTATTCTTTGTCACTAATTAGAAAGTGCTACAAATGTATACTGTATTTAAAATAAGAGCCATGCAGTACATTCTTCTCTAGTTTACATTTATATAAATACATGTGTGCCTATGTATTTATCTACATAAATGTCTCAGTCATGTTTTAAAGAACTTCCATAATAAGTGTAAATTACACTGGGACCTCATGATAGTTGGAGTTGGACACATGCTGTGAGATAGGCAAGGTCTGTGAAGGACTGATGATTTCCCCACTGAAATACTATTAACTGCGAATATAATCCAAAGGGGTAACTAGTTTGCACAGGTATAGCTAGATCTTCATTTAGCTGGTGAATCACATTTTCACACCTCTGAGTCAGGTTGTCTGTGTCCTTTTGAAACACAAATGAATATTTTTGCAGGTTTTCTCTCTCAGCAGTCTGAATGTTTTTGTCTTTTAATTAGCTTGAAATACTGAATATCTGTGTGGAAAACCTGAAACTTATTCCAGAGTAAGGCTACGTTGATTAGTTGTATATAATCTTGTAGAATTAATTTTTATACCCTATACTCTTTTATATCTATCAGGAGTAGAAAGTTTTTGCGTATCTAGGGTCCTTCTATAAAAAAGCTCAGGTCACACAGAAGAGCTTAAGCCAGAACAGTGAGTAATTTGTTTCCTAAGAACGAAAATAGCAAACAACTAAACTTTAAAACCCCTCTTACGTATCCTCTTATGATTTATATCAAGATACCATGTCCTATATTCTTCGGCAAAAGTCATATAGGACTTTAAAAGAAGAAACAAACCAGACACTCTTGTGGGCTGTCTGGTCATGGTTATCTCAGTCTTGTCATCCATGTGCCAGTGCTGACACACAGGTGGACAAATCTCTCTTATTTTTACTCAGTCCCCAAAGGCAGAACGTAAGAAGAGAGAACACCAGGCAAGAAAGAATAAATGAGACTCCTTTCTGCTCAAGGTCTTGGGTCAAATCAAGTTTTTAATCTTTTTGACATTCTTGATAAAAAGCAAAAAATCCCAGTTTAGCTCTCTTTGCACAAAAAGCAGCTAAATGGTTCTTGCCAGGGTATGGACTGTTGCTCAAAGAAAGCATTTTATTTTGTCCACTGTGCTTCTCTGCCATTTTTTTACTAATGATATTTCATTCATTTTTCCACAATGACACAGAAAATCAGAAAATGCCTTTGAAAGATGATTGTCTTTTCTTGCTCAAATTTTTTGTTATCAATGCAGTGCTGCAGTGATGAGAGCACTACACTTAGATATGACTAAAGGTAGGTGAAGAGAATGTGATTTACATTATACTGTACCTTTTAAGAGAAGATTGAAATGCTTATGTGATAAAAAGACGTTTTCACTTCAGTCAGATCGTGCTTTAACAAGTAGCAAGGCAAGTAAGACTTGATATCCTCTACTTGTTTTTCTCCTTTTATATTTATTACAATTTTCTTAACTAGAGGGCAGTAAAAAATTTAACCTGTCCCTCCCTCCAAAAAAAAAAAACAAACCAGAAAAAAAAATAAAATCCAAACTAAAACTTTAAACAAAGAAAACCAAAAAAAGCAAAATAAGAAACTAGTTTTGTTAGGTGAGGTAAAGGCACTGTTTATGCCAGAATAGTCAGTTTCTACACTCTTCAGAACTCTGGCTGAGTTCTGCACTGTTACCAGAAGCAAACATGCCAAAATATAGGCAAAACAATATTATGTCAGAATAAAGATGTAATTAATATGGGATTAATTAAATCCTTAAAAAAAAAACCCCAAACATCACAATCTTCAAAAAGGGTGAGGTTGTATTAGAGGATTCAGGAAAGAGCTACAATAATGATCTGAGGTCAGGAAAAAGTCCCTTATAATGAGAGACCCAAGAAACTTCAACCCATTTTGTTTACCAAAGAGAAAGTAAATGTTACTTGATCTTGGTTGTTCCATACCTACAAGCAGATGAGATTTTTTGTGTGTCTGCTTTAATCTTATAGCAAAAAGAACAGGATCTACTTTTGAAGGAAAAACATTAGAAAATTTTGGTAGAAATAAGCTGCAAAGTTTTTAATAACAAGGTTTATTAACTGATAAATAACTTCATTGTGAATGCAGTGGAATTCCATCACTTCAATCGTTTAGATCAAGACTGAATAAATTCCCTAAAAGATATCCTAAAAACCAACTTGATGACATAGGATGAACTGTGGATGGGGGTGGGGGGTGGCGAGGAGAATGAAAGAAACACCACCCAAACCCCAAAAAACCTGCAGAATAAAAGGGTTGCGTGACATGTATAAAGCAGGGGATCTAGCCAAACTCATAATAGGCTGTTCTGACTCCTAAATGTGTTATATACATTTGAGTTCAAAACTGCAGTGTCATTCAGAAATTGTTTCCGTAGAATGTGTCAAACACTAAAGAGAGTAATTTCTAGAAAATAAGGTGTTTTTATTACTTCAAACTCGTGGCAAATGAGAAAGGATCGTTCTTGATGTAATCGCCTCTTCCATGAAAGCAGCTACCATTTTCATCAGCAATCTCTGGTTCATGTTCTTTTACACAGTTTTCTGGGAAGATAGGAGAGCAGGAAAAAGGGTACTTTGGCTATTTCAACAGCCATGGCTTGGAGCCAGCAGGGTCAATATTGCCTCATACGGGTATTTAAGGAAAGGTTAGATGCAGTACTGAAGGACATGGTTTAGTGGTTAATAGGTGTGGGGGGGGTTGGTTGGACTGGATGATCCTTGAGGTCTCTTCCAACCTTAATGATTCTATTCTATTCTGTTCTATTCTATTCTATTCTATTCTATTCTATTCTATTCTATTCTATTCTATTCTATTCAGCAAATGTGCTGTCCACCAAAACAGGATGACTCACCTGCAGTGTGACCATTGGGGCTTATTATACCCACGGCCCCCTGTGCTTGCTGTTCTACTCAAATCTCTAACTTCCACAGGATCTGGAAAGTCAGTGGGCAGCACAATGCTGACTCTCTGTGTTCTGAGGGTGACGAGTGAGACCAGTCACCCATGACCAGGTTTCATCAACAAAGTAAAGGAAGATGTGTGAGCATTGTCCCAGGACAGCAGCCACAGGTACATAGGAGCTTTCTAGGGGATATATTCTCCTATCTGGTGTTATTTACATGTCTCCTATCAGCTTATGAACCCCCAAAGTTATAGCTCCTTTACCCTACCAGCTTTGCAGGTCACTGGATAAGCTTCAATGACACTACAACAGTTTATATTCACAGGCCTCATAGAATCACAGAGTATTTGAGGTTGGAAAAAAACCTCTAAGATCATCAGGTCCATCAACCTAACACAATCATGTCTACTAAACCAAGTTCTGAAGTGCCACATCTACCTGCTTTTTGAACACCTCCAGAGACAGTCACTCGACCACTCCAGTAGGGAGCTTGTTCCAATGCCTGACCACTTTTTTTGGTGAAGAAATGTTTCCTAATATGATAACAAAGATTTTGAGTTTTCCACTGTCTGAGAATGAGGCCATGAAAGCATCCATGACTCTCAGCCTGTGTGGATCTGAGTGTCTCTGCCTCATGGCAGATGCTGATTGCCCATTTCAGGTGTTGGTCACTGTCATGGTTTAGCCCCAGCCGGCAGCTGAACACCATGGAGCTGATCACTCACTCTTCCTCCCTGGAAGACAAAGATAAAACTTGCAGGTTGGGATAAGGACAGTTTAGTGGGACAGTAAAGGATGAGGAAAATAACAAAAATACTTAAATTATACAAAACAGGTGATACACGATGCAGTCTCTCACCCCATGACCGCACACTCAGACCATGCTGGAGCCAGTCTCAGAGCCACGCCACTCCTACCTGACTAGACTCCCTTTATGCTGAGCATGACAGTGATATGATATGGAATACCCCTTTGGGTAGTTTGAGTCATCTGTCCTGGCTGTGTTGCATCCCAGTTTGTGAAAATTAACTCTATCCTAGCCAAAACCAGGACAGTCACGTAGACATTTTACAACACTCATGCACCAAATGCTCCATTCAGTGAGCAGGTTACCATGGGTCACACATTCAGTTGACCTGCTGCAAGATGACAAACAGAACAGCTTAGAGCAGCATTGCCATCAGTGATGATCATCACTGTCTGACGTGCCTTGTATAGCTTGTGTGAAGGCATGGGCAGGCTGTTTTAGGCAGGGTGTTCTCAAGACGTTAAGACTCTCCAGCTTCTGTCCTCACTGTCATCCCAGAATGTTGTGGGAGAGAAAGTGGAGAAGTGCATGAAGCTATCTGTGTCTACCTGGCTTTGCACTAGTTTCATCAGTGTGCTCACAAACACTGTAGAAGTAATGCTACATCATACCTTCATGCTCCAGTAGTCAAAAAATAGATTTGGCTTCTCTCCCTCCATCTAAACTCCTCACACAATTGCCAGCCTCATCCACCTATCCCTTGTGTGGTCTTCAGAGATACATGGAGTCTGATTGCAAGCATCCTCCAATGCTTCCTGTGTCTGCAGCCTCAGTGTGAGCTCTTTACACAGATTATGAGAACATTCTTTATCGGGATTTATTGCTCACAGTCCTTCTCCTTAAGAGCTGAATAACCTCATCTCAGCAGCAGATATGGTTCTCTAATGTTACTCTTGCTCCGTGCACTCTTTCTGTTTCAGTGCTGTACACAGGCAAGGTTATAAAAAGTTTTCTCTTCATTCCTCTGTCAATAATGATCTTGCCCTAAGAGCACAGTTACCCCATCTTTTTTTTCTCCTCCTCCACTTACAGAGCTTTGGCTTCTTACATCATATCCCTTCGATCAAAACTTTGGGGCTCATGATTGTACAAAGACGCCAAGAAGGAGATTGGGTGCTGTTGGCAAAGGTGGTGCTTAAGAGAGAAGCAAAGATCTCCCTAAAAGACTCTATGTACTCTTTCCCTTTTGAAGCACTCCATTTTCTATATTTAATTGATATCCCATCCAATGCAGCCCTGTTCTGAACTCTTCTTTCAAATTATGTTTAGGGCAAACCTTAAAGATTTATTGAGTTACTCACATATTACTTTATTCTCACTGTCACCAATACTTGAAGAGCAGCTCAAATTGCTCACATCTAGCATGACTTAAACACTTAGAATTTACTAAACCAGAAATTTTAGTTTTTATCTTCTGCAAAGTTGCTTAAACTGTACATTTAGATATATAATTATGAAATTATACTTATCTATAAGTGACTTATATGCATAGGTGCAAGTATCTGAGTTTCTTTGGAGAGAGAAAAAATGTAATTTGTCCTGAGAAGAGCAATATGTAGCAAAAAAAATGTGAAGAATGTTTTCACAGCTATGTAGAAACTCTTTTTCTTTCTCTGGATAGAAGTAATTTCCTTTCCAATTAATCCAAGGTTCAGGCCTAAGGGGATAATGGACCATATAATAGTTAAGATCCAGGACATCAGATCAGAGAAGGAAGAATGTAACTAGGGAGGAAAGTTGCTCTGAGACTGCTTTTAAAGAAAAGATCCTATTAGGGAGCCATTAACATCTTCGACTACATATGAACTGTGGGACTCTGAGCAATTTTGATCTTATTGTTCTGGTTGCTGACTGCAGCTGTGTCTCTGCTTCCTGCTAGGAGACAGTTTGATGTGCTGTCTTCTCCATCATTTGCCTTGGTATCTGTGGGAAGAAACATGGGACAAAATATATGGGCCATATTACACAGTCCAGCCCTTTTCTGCCTTAAAGCTCTTTTTGTAAACTAGTAAAATCCTGTCCTCAATATTGTAGGGCTCTTTTCACTCTTGTCATATTGAAAGTGCTGCTCCAGCACTGCATTGTTCTTTGAAAATCTGAATTTCCCATGAAATTAAGTAGACATCTACATTAATAAGATGCTTTCAGATAAGAATTTCTGACTTTTCTTTTTGCCAGGGATTTTCTGTTAAAAAGATTGAGGGAAAAAAAAAATATCACATATCAAGTTGTGTGATACAAGTATTCAGTAATATGTGCAGAAAAATGAGTTTACTCTGATTCCTTTGTGTTCATACTTTGCCATTAAGGGTTAAATGTTTGGAATAGTTAATCTCTTTTTGTACGTTTCTTTCAACATATGTCTGAGCAACCTATGAAACTCTTCCTGTAAAGCATTTTCCCTTTTTTTTTTTTTTCCCATGACCCTGGGAATGTGCTGTTATATCCTGTCACTGGTGATTGATAATAATGTTGAGATGTACATTGCCTATGCTTGGTTGTGCACCTACATGATATGAAAGTGATGCATATTTTCTGTTTAGACAGCTAGCTTTTCCTCACTGAAAAAAAAAAAAAAAGTTTGAACTGAACATATTGCTGTAAGGCAAGAAAATGATTGATTGGGTGGATATAAAACAATTGGAGAGATGTGTGTCCTCATGTGTGTAATAGGTTGTGCCAGGAGCTGGAGCTGGGTGGGGAGACGCAAGAAAGGATGAAAATGTATTCAGTTATGTGGGGTATTTTTGCAACATAACATGAATGGAAAGCTCTCCTAGCAAGTTGTACTACCAATTCAGAACGTATGCAGGATTGAAAACACACTGTGCTTTACTTCTTACACCTGCTATTCCAATGAAGCAAAAAATGTTTCAGCATCAAAAGTTTTATTATGATACAAGTAATGATGGGCATAAGCTGTTGCGTGATAATGGTTGTGAAGCCTGTCTACTGAATATTTTTCAGATCCTTTGGATTTTTTTTCTGAGAGGATAACATTCTTTTCTAAAATCCTTACTATACAATAGCTTAGGTGATCACTGACAATTTTTATCAATCTCTTGCCCCAGTTATTTTGCTACATTCGTTGGCTTGCTTTCTTTGTCATAGACAAATGTATATTGTTACTATTCCATACGTAAATATATGAAATAAATTTAGGGATCTTTACAGACAGAAATTTCAATATATATCACTGTCATTTTATTTGCTTAAATATAAAAGCATGGGTTTAAAATCATTATTTTCATTCAGGTTGGAAGAGACCTC
>VWZZ01002530.1:107386-135565 GCA_013399095.1 Psophia crepitans | reverse complement strand
GTTTTTTTAGAACAAAGAGTTTCTGTTCTACTGATAAGAAATAATTATTTCCACAACTGATCACCTTTAGTCTGCCAGGCTGTATTTTCAAAAATCCCTCCCCTCCTCAGCTGTTTAGATTATTTTCCTAAAACTTTGAAGGTAAGTAAACCTCTTTAGTTTGTACTGTATACCTATGGAAACAAAGATCGGCTAAATAGAAAATCATTTGTCAAAGACTATAGTTGCATGATAATGTAAAACAGCTCTAGCAAGGAGTTTATGAGAGGATCACAAAGACAGAAGAGGGGACTGCAGTGAGACAGGGAGATAATACTTATCTGCATGATTGGCAGCAGTCTGACCATATAAATCCATTTACCTTTGACAAGACCTCTTTTAAAGCGCACAACAGAAAAGTTTTAAGGAGGAATTTGCAGGAATACAATGCTTCATCTTTGTAGATGTTAACAAAGATAAAGAACAATGGTACTTAGTCTAAAAGCACCTACATCTGTGCTACAGATTTTGTGTCTTGGGCTGGTTTTTTTTTGAGATTAACAGAAATGATAAGTAGCCCAGGTTGTTACAGGCTTTCAAAGAGAAAGCAAAATATTTGTGCTGGATGTTGCAGATAGTAATTTTCCAGCTTGGACTATTTCAAGGGCACTTCTTACAACGAAATCCTTGTTCTTTATAAAAGCATAGTAGGGTCCATAATAAAAAACAGCAATGAGGAACTTCAGGCTTCTGAGTCTTCCAAAACCCTCCCTCCTAGACAGCGGTTATTAATAACTACACAAGTCATCATTACTGGGGAAAAAAAAAAACCAAACAAAAAACAAACAAACCACCCAAATCAGTTCAAACCTTCCTTGCCTGTGGAATCTGCAGTACTATAGTACTTAAGGTTACACAGTGACATACAAGCAAAATTCTGAAAGAAGGCACATTATAAATATATATGAGGTGATCAGTTGTTACTACTATGTAAACTTCTTTTCTTGATTTTTATACTGAGCTCATTAGTCTTATGTGACGTTCTGTTGTTAACACTATCTTTTAACATGTTGCTTTACTTCTATAAATTTCAAAACTTCCATAGGTCAGAAAAATAACTCATTTACTATGATATACAAGGTTAAATACCAGTGAATTGCACCTATTTAGTATAATAACTACATTTACTGAACATATTAATTCCCTGTGCCATCCAAAAAAAAAGAAAAGTTTCTAGTTTCAGGTGTGCTGAGGTCAATATACATTATGTGGGATCTTGTAATTTACAGGCAGCCAAAGCTACCTGCAACTTAAGCAACATTCTGTATTATTTGAAAGATTTAGGACTATCTTATGTCCAAGGAAAACAATAAGATAGAATAGTTGAAGTATAGAATTGCCTGGGTTGGGAGGGACCTTAAAGATCATCTAGTTCCAGCCACCAGTCATGGACGAGGACATCCTCCATTAGACCTACACTAGACTAAGATGTTAGCTGGTACCAGGTGGTTAGGAAAAGAACATAAAACCCGGTGCAAATACAGGATGATATTTGGGCAGAGACTGGCACAGACTCTATATTCTCACAATCTTCTTGAACTGGAGACTGCATGCATGCTGGCATGATGAATAGCCTATGATATACCTGTTTTCTGTGAATTGATCTAATCTGCGATCTAATCAATACTTCAGGCTTCAACAAGAGATTCTGGCAATGAATCTCATTATTTAATTATGTGCTGTCTGAATAAATATCTTCTTTTTGTTTGATTCTTTCACTGGGTGCACCAACTTTTTTTTGTGGTTAAAGAGTAATCATTTCCTATTCACTCTCTCCATACTATTCATGAGTTTTTAGATGTGTAACATACCCTTTCCCTCAAGTATTTATTTTTAATTCTTTGCTGTTTAGGTTTTTTTCACATTGCAGTTATTTCATACCTCTACTCACCTATTTCTTTGAATATTTATGCAGAGTAATGCTACTAATTCCTTTCAAGAAAACCGTAGTCAGACAGAACTGCAAAATTAAAGATGTGGGTGATTTACACAGCCTGTTTTATTCACGTTCATTTCATAATCTTTTATGACATTCTACTTTTCTTTTAGATCTTCACCAATATTTGATGATACATTTTCAGAAAGCTATGATTATAAAGTGCTAACCTTTTTCTAACTAATAATCTTTTAGGAACTATCCTTGTGCATATATACCATTACATTTTTGTTGAAAAATAGTGAGGTTTGTTTTTTTCAAAATGTACTTTTAAAAAAATTAATTCACCAGTTTCTCAATATCGTGAAACTCTTCTAGAACTTTTGTTCTGGGTCTCCTGAATAACACTGTACCAGCAAATTTCAGTGCTCACTAATTACTTTGTTTTTTGAAAGATTTAAGTAAACTGAATAACAAGAATTCCAGTGGAAACAAATGGACTGGGTTTTGTAGTCAAATTGTTTGTTTGTTTGTTTGTCTGTCTTCTAAACATAAAAACTTTTCCTTTTATTTAAAAAGCAATTTATCATCACTTCTGAGGTGGCAGTTTCCTATCAGCACTGGTTTGTTTGTACTAACGTGTGTGTAAAGAAGCCATCTAGTCTATAATTTTCTTTTTGACACCATAGGAAGAATTCTAATGAAATTTTCATGGTACCAAGAAGGTAAGCAGCTTATGTAAAACAAGTTTGTGCTTCCAGATACGGAGACAGCTCCAAAATTATTAACAATTAAGGAATTTAATCTTGAATGAAGTTTGGTGATGTTTTGATCTGGTCCTGAGGGAACAGAATAAGTAAGAGACTGTTCTAGAATAGCAGGAATATTCATGCAACCATAAAGAGATTTGTTTCCAGTGCATATATGAAGTTTACATAGTTAAGATCATTGAATCCCGTTCTGTTTGAAAATCCTCTAATTCCATATCATGGCAGTGCTGTGGTTTATACAAAACTAAGAATATTGTATTACTATTAAGTATTCTTGATGTAGCAGAAAGAATCTGATATTTTCCTCAAAAATTTTGGCATGTATATGAAGATTTTTCCTGAGCTTTACAGGAAGCAAAGTGATAGCTAGCCTTCCTGTTACACAGTTGATATGAGTCATTACCTCTGTATTGGGAGTCGGTGACAAGGTTTTGGCAGCTTGGCGGCTGCAGGGAGTGGCCTCTCTGAGAAGAGCCCAGGGGTTACCCCAAATCAGACACAGCCAGTTTCAGTCGGCTCCAAAGGACACAGCCAAGCCCAGCCCATCCACCATGACCGTAGCACCTTTGGGAAAGCATATGTAAGAAAGGGTAAAAAACACTGGACAGCAGCTGTCAGAATGAGAAAATGTGAAAGAAACAGCCCTGCAGACACAAAGGTCAAAGAAGAGGGAGGGGGGGAAGGTGCTCCAGGTGTCAGAACACCTTGCAGCCCCTGGAGAAGACCACACTAGAGCAGATATCCACACTGCAGCCCCTGGAAAACCCAAGTATTGGAGCAGGTGGATATTTCATGAAGGTACTCATGTAGCACAGGAAAGACCTGCACAGGAAACTGGGCAAGCTTAGCAGTGACCTAAAGTAAGCTAGCTTTAGCACCCTATAATTCAACACAACACACCACATGAGTGTCCACCATAACAGGTGGAGCCCAAGCTCCACCAGGATTAGGCAAAAAGCTGGGAGGGGGCACAGCCAGGACAGGTGATCTAGTTAACCAAAGGGATATTCCATGCCATATTATGTCGTGCTAAGCAAGAAAATGTGAAGGTTTTTTTTTTTTTTTGAGGGGGTAGCCATTGCACAGAGACTGACTGGGAATCATCTACTTGTGAGAGGTGCTGAATGATTGCCTTTGCATCACTTTCACTGTTCGTTATTTTTATAACCTCTTTCCTTCATTTATTAAACTGTCTTTGTCTTGACTTACAAGTTTTCTCACTTTTGCTCTTCCTATTCTTTCCACTGTCTCTCTGGCCATGCATGAATAGAGTATGAATGGCTGTGTGGTGCTTAGCTGCTGGCTGGGATGAGCCCACCACATCCTCTTATTATTTTTTGATAGTAATTGATAGCAAAGTGAGTGAGAAACCTGAATCTGATGTTTTACTACTGAAAAACAGCTGTTCCTACCTCCCAAAGCTGTGTCCCTGTCCACTACATCTCATACAATACCAGGTAACCAATACTTTTCTCTGGAGGCCCCACCCACCTTTCTATATTTTGCAGCAGAGCAAGATTTTTCTCCAGGATAACTGCGGAGATAACCATGCGTTTTGTTATGTGACAAAACATGTAAGTAACCTATTTGCTATGTCTTATTTTTCATTTAAATATTTTTTAAAAATACGTTGTTTATTCTCCCCAGGAAATAACATTTCCAAATTGCTATGTATGCATGAAGAAGTACTGGAGTTTTGTGTGGTATGAACTTTCATCCCAGATTATGTTTTCTGTGTGTTGGATGTTGTTTAGTGGTGCAAAAAGAAGTCAGGTCATGTTCAGATCAAGTTGTGTGCTGTTCCTCCTTCACCCTAACAGCAGTAGTCAAAGATGTTATGAACCAAGAATGTGGGTTTAGACAGTAAAGAAATTACAGCTATTGGTTTCTTCAGCTCCACACATTCAGCTCCACAAATGCAATAGCTGTATTCAGCACTAGTCACAAATTTGGATCTAACTATTTTGTTTAAACAAGTTCAAGCTTCTTGTATCATCCTGCAGAAATGAAAACAGTAAAAGAAAGCTATAGAAAATATTTTTCAACTTTTCTTTTTAAAATATATTTTCAATACTAAACTTTACTGAAATTAATTACATTATGTATTAAAACTCAAAAGTACCTGAAAAAAATTCAATTTTTAAAAAAAGGAAAATATTAAAGGATACACAAATGCTAAAACTGGGGAAAAAAGTTATACACTTCTATCAAAAGTATGCACTCCTGCTAGGGTATTTTTTGTAGCTCTGCTGAGTAACATCAAAATCAAAGAAGAAATGGATTTTTTAATGCTATTTACTGGAAAGAACTTAAACTGTGGCCATACATATATAGATGTGTGTATATAGAGAGATATATATGAATACATGTGAGACAAAGAGAGAGTCAAGCAGGTAAATAATATACTTATAAACCAATCTCATGTCAAGCTGGGGCACCGTGTAGCATAAATGTCTTTCAACACCTTAAATAATTGCTTCCTAAATTAGAGAGTACCAAAGTAAACAAGAAGAGAAATTATTTTCAGCATTCTCTAAATAACGCAGAGGAAATTAGATTAAGAAGTGATATCTATGTTACTAATTATAACGGCAATAATTAAGTTCAACATCCTTAGAAAAGTTGGCTTAGTCTGACTTAAAAGTAAACAAACAGCTTATGTTTGGCTCAGAAAACAGAGAACTCAGTTTTTAATAAAGAAGAAGAAACTAAAGCAGCAGCCTGTGCAGGTAAAAATATTTCAGCAGTCATGGATTATCAACCTGAACACAACGAACCCAGGAGTACCTTTAATACTTGCCACATTTGTTTGTTTCCTTATAGCTATTTTTCAGGCCAAATAAAATCCTGACAGAGCAGATGACTTAAATGACTTCCAATTTAGTATTGGATAAAGACTACTTGAGCTTTTCATCAATCAAAACAAAAAATTCACATCAGCTGTATTTGCCCTAAGGTAATTTTTCACTTGTCTCTAAACAGATTGTGTTTCATGTTCGTCCAAAATATATCTCGTTCAATCATATACAGTCATTTTCAGTTCCGAATGTTATCATTCCATTCCGTTAGGAAACACCTCAGACACAAAAAATATTTTCTTGGAGAATATTGATATTCATTCAAGGCTAGATTTCCATTAACAAAAAAAAACCACAAAAAAATCAACTAAAAAAAAAAGGACAAAAACAACCACCAAGCAGTTTTATTTTATTTTATTTTATTTTAATTAATGACTACTTTTATCTCTTATGTCTTTACAATACAAAACAAAAAGCTTCTCTATCTGATACAGACCTTTTTTTTTTTTCCTGTTTTTTTCTGTGTTATGTCTAATTGACTGCCGTTGATCAATGGAACAGAATTTTGTCTGAAAATTACTATTCTTTGAACAGAAGAAAAAAATATGGACCTATATGAGTAATGTTAAGTCCGCTTCTAATACTTAATGGAATCTCAAGGACTCATGTAAAATCTAATTGGAAAAAGCTGGAGGAAGGGTCACAATTTTTTTTTCTAATTGTTATAGTGAGAAAACACACATCTGAGGAAGAAATGTTATGATCATAAAAATAAGGATAAGCAGAAGAACTGATTAGCTTAAAATGAAGAATTAGAATAGGTGCTGTCCTGAAAACCATACAGAATAGATACATGTGCAGAAAAGATACTGATGGTTTCAGAGACTAGTCTGGATGTTGAACTGGTATATCTTTGGGAGAGACATTCTCATATCCATTAACTTCTCATCCCTGAAAGAACGTGGATCTGAGATTACTCAAATGAAAATAAGATATTTAAAAACAAACAAAAAAACCTCAATAAACCAATAATCAGAAACATTCATTTACTTTGTCATAAACCTGAAAAATTTGTATTAAGAATGAAATTTTATTAAAATAGATTCAAATCAGTTGGTCAAAAATGTACCTTTAGACACAGATACAGCAGGGTTTTTTTACCAGCTTAGATGAGAACATCATAGAACTTCGAGGTTTCTAACACAGAAGCTACATCCCAAAAGCTACATTTTGTTACGGTTTCCCCTTCCTCTCTTATGCCTCAGTTCTCGTCTCTGACCACTGACATATTCTTTTACGTTGTCAGTGAAGTGTTAGATATTTTCTTAAAAAAATTCCAAACCTCCTCTCATCCCCAACAATAAAACTGTACTTTGCATCAGGTTACAAAATTACTGTATTGATCATTGAATTTTGGCTGCTGCTTGAAGGACTGATTGTATCTCAGAGTTTTTCAATTGAAGCATAAAAAACAAATAAGAAAATATTTATTACAAGTCTGGCTGATAAATTGCATTGATCAAAGAAAGTCCCAATAAACCAGCCATGAGTCTGAATGTTACTTAACATTCCACTTACTTTTTTTTTCTGTTTATTATATAATTTGGGGTTTGTCATGTTTTTACATATATGAAGTGCATCTTAAATAACCTGTTTATTTTTCCTAATACCAGTAATTGGGGGGGAGAGGGAAAAAAAAACCCAAAACAATAAAAAAACCCCAACAACAAAACCCAACAAAACCAGTTAACTCCATGTCCCAACATGATTCACACAACAAAATGCATGGGAAAGGAAAAATAGAGGAAAGAAGGATTTTACCTCTGGAGATGCCAACTGTGGGAATGAATGAGAAGCTTTAGTAAAGGCAAGAGACTTTCTGTGGTGGGTTATTTATGTCCTCTTACAGGATCTTCACAGGAAAACATGGGACACTGGTCTTCTTAGGAGAATAGGTTCGAGAATGCCTAAGGAACCTGAAGGTGTACAAGTCCATGGGACCTGATGAGCTGCATCCACGGGTCCTGAGGGAACTGGCGGATGAAGTGGCCAAACCATTGTCCATTGTATTTGAGAAGTCATGGCAGGCCAATGAAGTTCCCACTGACTGCAAAAGGGGAAACATAACCCCCATTTTCAAGAAGGGAAAGAAGGAAGACCCAGGGAACTACCGGCCAATCAGCCTCACCTCCATGCTGGGCAAGATCATGGAGCAGATACTCCTGCAAAATCTGCTCAGGCACATGGAAAGTAAGGAGGTGACTGACTACAGTCAACACAGCTTTACAAAGGGCAAATCGTGCCAGACGAATTTGGTGGCCTTCTACGACAGGGTCACAGTGTCGGTGGACAAGGGAAGGGCAACTGTAATAGTTTACCTGGACTTGTGCAAAGCTTTTGGCACTGTCCTGCATGACATCCTTGACTCTAAACTGGAGAGACATGGATTTAACATATGGGCCACTCGCTGGATGAGGAATTGGCTGGATGTCCACACCCAAAGTTTTGTGATCAACGGCTCGATGTCCAAGCAGACATCAGTGACGAGTGGTGTTCCTCAGGGGTCGGTACTGGGACCGGCACTATTTAACATCTTTGTCGGCGACATGGACAGTGGGATTGAGTGCATGCTCAGCAGGTTTGGCGACGACACCAAGCTGTGTGGTGCAGTCAACACACTGGAGGGAAGGGATGCCATCCAGAGGGGCCTTGACAGACTTGAGAGGTGGGCCCAGGCAAACTGCTGAAGTTCAACAAGGCCAAGTGCAAGGTCCTACATGTGGGTCGGCACAGTCTCAAGCACGACTACAGGCTGGGCAGAGAATGGATTGAGAGCAGCCCTTAAGGGGAAAGACTTGGGGGTGCTGCTTGATGAATAACTCAACANGCTGAGGGAGTTGGGCTTGTTCAGCCTGGAGAGGAGAAGGCTCCAGGGAGACCTAATTGCGGCCTTCCAGTACCTAAAGGGGCCTACAGGAAACTTGGCGAGGGACTGTTTGTCCAGGAGTGTAGTGACAGGACAAGGGGTAATGGGTTAAAACTAAAGGAGGGGAGGATTTAGATCAGACTTTAGGAAGAAATTCTTTACTGTGAGGGCAGTGAGGCACTGGAACAGAAGAGAGAAGCTGTGGAAGCCCCACTTCCCTGGAAGTGTTCAAGGCCAGGTTGGATGGGGCTTTGGGCAACCTGGTCTAGTGTAGGGTCTCCCTGTCCCTGACAGGGCGGTTGGAACTAGATGACCCTTCTGGTCCCTTCCAACTCAAATTATTGTATGATTCTGTGATGCTATGAATACATTATTTCAACTATTTTATGTTCATCACAATGTTCTAGAATACTGAACTGTATAATTGTGAATTGCCTTCCTTTCATTTCAAAGAAAAAAAAATAGAAGGCAAATTAGAAAAAGCTACCCCTAGGTAAACCTGCATGATTTTTAGGTCTGTGTCCATTATTTTTGGGTTAGCAATATTGTTGACTAGTATTTGCATGAATGAATGCTGACTTTAAACAATTCTTTTAAAATACTTGTGGATTTCTTTGTCTCAAAGGGCACATAGGGGCAAGTGAGAAACACCCTTTTCTTCAAAGTAAGTGTTATTTTTCACTCAGACAACTCTATGTGATACTGCTCCACAATTTCTTCATTACTCAAAAAAGAAAACTGCAGGATGAATTGTATGAATGAAAAAAAGCAAGAACAAAATAATGACTCAAAATTTCTCTATACACTAAATGCTATAGTAATATCCATGAAGATATATAATTTTACTGTGTTCAAAAGGTTGTATTTGTAATGCACTTATCTAGAATTTGAAATGCATGCAAACTTCCCAGAGAACTTGGCACTTGTGTTTAATAGCAGAATCTATGAAGTCAGCAAGATAGGTGTCACTTAATCATTCTGACAGATATGGGATTTGATATTTATAGGGAAGCTACAAAAACATCTCAGAGGTTTCAGGTAAGGTAAAATTAAAACAAAAAGCCAATTTCACTTGCGTCATAGATAACTCTACAGGTAGTGATCTCTGAAATCAAAGCCCATGCCTTCTTTCACAAAAATTAATGCAAATAAGTTTGGAAAAATGGAAGAGAGATATTATATTTTTGAGAAGTATCAACCAGCATAAATTTATCTGGCTTGTGTAAAGCTATTCCAGATCTGTATTAATATACTGCTTACATATTTTTGAAATAAAATTACAGTAAAACAAAGCTCTGCATTGTGATCCTGATCTAGCATTATGAACCATATTTATCACAGGGAGCCTTTTTTCCAGTGCCATATCAAAACAAGGTATCAACAGGCACCACAGCCTGCCCTACCAGATGACCTGGAAAGCAACCTGAGCATGCAAGCTCGATGAGAAGAGCAGCATGTCACAATAGCACATCTATCCCATAGTAGACACAGCCAATACATGCCCTCACTGCAATAGAAGATAGCGAATGATCCAGTCTAATGAGTTTCTTTTCACTGGATTTCAGCTTTTTCTCTGCCTCTTAGCTGTTGGTTTTAAATGGGTTTTGAAGTTTTTGTTTGTTTCTTTTCCCAACAGACCTCAAACCTCCGTGATGGTAACATTTTTTGTATCATTTGAGGAACTAACTTTTTACTTTCTCCCTTTTCAAATCCACTTTTCCTTCTTCCAGTGTAAGTATCTGGATGTTCTATAAAGAAGAATGATTCCTGAAGAGATTTGGGATTCCGATTGGAGAGTGGGAGAGATGTTATGGCAAAATATTTGAAAAAATTGAAAACGTTTTGATCTAATAATACTGTAATTTCTTGCAAGCCATTGTGTAAGATAATGGTGTAAGCCATTCTGTAAGATAATGGTTTGGTTAGGCATTGGAATGGGTTGCCAAGGGAGGTAGTGGAGTCACCGTCCCTAGGGATGTTTAAAGAAAGGTTGGATGTGGTACTTAGGGATATGGTTTAGTGGGTAATAGATGGTAGAGGGACAGTCGAACTAGATGATCCTTGAGGTCTCTTCCAACCTTAAAGATTCTAATGTTCTATGATGAAAAGACAAATTGGAAAGTTCAGAAAGCCTAAGGAAATACAAGGTTAAAATATTTTCATACAGCATTACAGCAGTTACACATATGTGGTCTGTTTCAATAATCAAAAAAGGAAAAACATCTGCATCAATTTGAAAGAAATCTTATTATATTATACTGTATTTAGGCTTGCTGTGAAAATCCAGTCTGCCTATAACATAGCCATATATGTAGATATAAAAACTATTGAAATAACTGATGTTATGACCAATGTTACAGCGATAGTGTCCAATGTCAGTGTTTATAACAATTTGCACAACAGCAACAAGAAAATTAATATCTTCTAATTTCTATTTTTTTTTACTAGAAATCATATTTGAGTTACACAGTGTATGTCACAGGAAGAACTCTAATCCACTGGATTACAAATTCATATAGGAAGGGTTGAAGATCCCTTCCCCAGATGCGTTCCCCCAGCTTTGCTCTCAGGTCAGCTAGGCAAAATATTTTTTTCCCAGGTGGCAACTTACCTCTGGATCCCTAGAAAAGTGTGCTTCTTGTCTCTTCCCATCATGCAGTACTGCTTCTTGCTAATCCCTCCTCACCCCAAGAGCCATGGTAATTGCTACAGGAGAGAAGGCAACCCCTCTTGCTCCCCAAGAAGGTTTTTGCCCAGACCTGAGGGCTGCAGCCAAGAGCAGTTCAAGAGGTACCCTCTGCCCTCACTATTCAACCCTTTCTTTTTTACCAGAATGTGTAGCACTTACAAAAAACACAATCCATGTGAAAATAATAATAATTAAAAAAAAAATAAAATCTGTAAGATATCACAGATCCAGTAAACTGGATCTAGAACCATGGTCTTAAAACACCGTCTTTCGGTTATTACAATGACTCTGGTAAATTAGTGGAGATGCACAGTCTGTCTGTTTTAGATATCAAATACAGGAGATACGGAGTTTTGAGCAAGTTACTTGTCATCTCTGTATTTGGATGTGTTCCAGACTGGGGCTGAATATATTTTTCCCCTTTTGACTGATATGTTTTTGTCTATGAAAGCTGCAGATGTATACACGGGAACAGAATTAGGTCCACTGGGTTATTATTATTCATTGAATAAAATGCAGAAAATTTGCTGGTATTGTAGTCTTTCTCATTTAAAACCAGTGACAAGTGGAAAGTAAGATCCATTTATAGAAGACTTTAACTATATTCGTCTGAACAAGAAGCTTAGTTTTGCTCCTCTGACATCATTTAAAGGGCAAAGTGAGAACATACTGAAGGAAAATAATGTATCTTCATTCCGTCAAATAAACAGAATGACCTTTTCCTGAAATTTGAAGTAATCTGTTTTTCATTAAGTATTTCAAATTGTAAAGTTTTCATCATGTGACTTAGCATTGGGAATAGAAATTTTACTGCTGCACAGAAATATATGATAACTATACTTAAAATCTAAAGTCAAAAAGCTAAAATAACCTGCTGAAAGGTTAGTTTTACTTGAAGCATGTCATAAGAGATCATGTGCTAGGATCACATCAACTTAGTTCTGGAAAGTGAATTCTATAAGTCTGCATACCTTGGGAACTGGGGAAATGCTATTAATTTCCTTTTATTTTTCCTCTGTTAATGGTTAGATCTCCACTCTGGCAATATATAATGCTTGATAAAATAAATAATGACATTACGTTTTTCATCTGCGGTGGAAAAAAAAGTGTAATGGTCTGCAAGGTCAGGCTAATGCATAAGAAGAAATAACCAAATTACAGCACATAACTAATTGGGAAAACATGTTTTAGCTATAGGTCAAATCAAACTGTCAAACCCCCCCCACAAATTAGAGTAAAGAAAAATAATATCTTGCCTTAGATACACAAGAAAGTCATATAAAATTTATCTTCCTTATGTCCCAGGAAAGACCAAACTGTGAAAATGAAATCTCATAATATCACAGCTGCACACTAATGACCAGATTCCAAAGTGATGCTAAATGCACTCTAGGGAATCCTAGCACCTCAAGTAACTTTTAAATAAATAAATAAATAAAAGAGAAGTGAGTAGGAATCCCTATAAAGAGAGAAAAAGGAGATACATAGTGAGAACTCAAGACAGGCTAGTGCTAAAAATAACACAATATGATTTACAGAAATCACTTCCAGGGATTAAAATATAGATGAAAAGGATAGAGTTCCTACAGCCTTTTTCCATCCCACAAACAACAAGAAGAAAATAACTCTCTGGGAAAATTCAGTCTAAGATGTCTGACTTCAGTTCTTATCCCTCAGGGAAGCTCTTACAGCTAGACACACTATTTTCCACATCACAGCTTAATTTTTAACTAATGAGGAGAGAAATACTGATATATTTGTATCTTGGCAAAAAAAAATCAAATCCATTTTCCTTAAGTATAGAGAACCCACCAATGATATAAGCATGTTTTCTGATGTTTCCTGGATAGGATACAGAAAAGACATTTGTCTCCAATAGTCCATATAAGAAAAAAACACAACAATCATCTGTAAATTACTGATATAAGAGTGGGAAATAAATTACTGATTAACCCAGGATACAAATACCCTACTGTTGAATTACTTTATGTAGTTTTTTTATTAACTGTGTTTCTGAAGCAATCACATAGAATCATCACCACATACAATCATTAAGACCATTAATTTATGTCCTAGTAAAGAAACAGATTTTTGCAGTCAAAGACAATGAGAGAAATAACATAATTCATCCCAATACAGAAGATTTTATTCTATCAAGAAAAAAACAAAAATTAATATAATTATTATTAAATTGATTGAATGCATACTTAAATATGGTAATTATCAGGATGTAGCTACAGCATTTATTTCTGTGTCTAATCTGCCTTTTTCTGGTGTGTATTCTATGAATGATGAGAAATTTCATGTACAATTTCGTAACTATGAAGCATGACATTGTTAACTTTGGTTTTGAACAGAAACCTGAAAAAAGTTAGCCAGCATTAAAACTATAACAAAAAGATGGTGAAAATCAATCTCCATTTATATTGGGTTCGACTGTGTAAATTTTTGACCAGTTTTGCTCAGGAACAAAAATTTTTATTATTCTGCTCTGAAAGCAGAGTGTAAATATAATTAAACATAGAGAAAATCCTTCTTAAATCAAGGTAAAGCTCTTTAGATATCTTAGGGTCAATATTTAACTGTGGTTGTAATCACTTCTAATGAGATTAATAAGAGCATTCTTACTCTATGTCTTCCAGTAAATAAATAAATAAATAATTAAATAAATAAATAAATAAATAAATAGATAATGGGGGGGAACACGCATTATTGAGTACATTTGGTTTTAAGGATCATCCTCAACATGCAAGCAGAGCTACCTATTTCTATACTTAGCATTGCTTTTTTACTTAGAAGCAGTAACTTTGGAGAATCAGAACATATTTCTTTTTAGGGCAGGATTAGATAAAAGGCTTAGTTACCATGACTCTAGTACTTAGCATACATATTCAATAAGATTTCCTGTGTAGTCCCTCCTACCACTTTAATTTTAGTATTCCATTTTTGCAGTAGAAATGAAAATTAATAACTTTCAGAAATTAATATTTTCCTAAAAATGAATATAATCTCCCATCCAAAACCATAACCGTTCACAGCCTCTTCAGTTCAATTTTGCCAACTCCTTTGTGTTTACATCTAATAGACCTTTAGTTTAATAGTTGATGAAAGCAAGAACCGAATAGAAAAAAACCCACATTTTTCACATAGACAGCTTGAGTCTGATGGTAAAAGTATGGAATGTAACTAAAGATTGAATAGCTTCCTGCTCCTTTGTCAAAAAGGAGATTGTCTTCTTTCTAGCCTCCTTGCTGGCTTACAGGAGCCATTTCCAGGTACTGACATGAAAAGCAGGTGAGTAATCTTGGTTATATACCACATAATGTACTATTGTGAAGCACATCAGATAGGGATCCTCCTTTGTAATGCATCATGGACATAAATTCTTCAAGAAACTGACAAACAAACAAGAAAACCCCAACCCCAAAAGAACAACCACAATGCTTACTTAAAGCTTTTTCTAGTATATATTTGTGCTTGTCATAAATGTGTAAAACATTTAAATGTCATCTACCACTGACTGGCAAAGTTCTGGTTTGAAATTCCACTGTCATTTGAAAGAAATTTTAATTTTGGTGTCCCTGATTCTAGAATCTCAAGGTTTAAAGAAGCAGCTCCTGTGGCATTTCTACATGGAAGTTCCTTTCCTGACGAAATTATGCAGCTCACATGGCACAGCTATCCTTGCAGAGACATTGAATGAAATCACAACTTTGTATTATGATCTTGTACTCATTTATCTCATTTCCTCTGACAACAGATGAGATTATGTCAACCAAAAGTTTTTGTGGAAGAACCATAATTGTCCATTGCAGACTGTTGTTGAACTGGACTTTCTTCATAAATCCTAAACAAGTGTTAAATGCTTAAAATATTTAGAGTAAAAAGTTTCTTTTCCATGTATTGAAAAGGATAATAGAAAGAGGGAACATCTTTTGTGGCTTTGAGTACTAGTCTGTATCACATTACTAAAGAAGAAAACTTCAACTTTGCTGTCAGTTAACTTCCATTCACCTTCCTACTGAAAGCATATGACCATAACTGATTGATAGAAGGGGGTGAGAACATGATACCTGAGATTGTAGAGATAATGAACATTTTATATGCAAAAACTATGAGTAGAAAAAATGAAAAATCATGCGAGAGGGTTCTTTTATTTACATATGTGGTGGGTTGAACTTGGCTGGATGCCAGGTGTCCACCAAGCCACTCTATCACTCCCCTCCTCAGGAGAACAGGGAGGGGAGAAAACTAAGATGGAAAAAACTTTGTGAGCCAAGATAAATGCAATTTAATAAAGCACAAGCAAAAGGCTGAACATAGAGCTAAAGGAAAACCAAACGATTTAATCTGTTTGTCATAGATTCATAGAATGGTTTGGATTGGAAGGCATCTCAAAGATCATCTAGTTCCAACATCCCTGCCATGGGGATCCAGTGCCTCACCACCCTCACAGTAAAGATTTTCTTCCTAACATCTAATCTGAATCTCCCCTCTTTTAGTTTAAACCGATTACTCCTTGTCCTGTCACTATACTCCCTGATAAACAGCTCCTCTCCAGGTTTCCTGTAGGCCCCCGTTAGGTACTGGGAGGCCACAATAAGGTCTCCCTGGAGCCTTCTATTCTCCAGGCTGAACAAGCCAAATTCTCTCAGCCTGTCCTCGCAGGAGAAGTGCTCCAGCCGTCTAATCAACTTTGCAGCCCTCCTCTGGACTCAATGCAGCAGCTTCATGTCTTTCCTCTACTGGGGGCCCCAGAGCTGGATGCAGTACTCCAGGTAGGATCACAGAAGAATGGAGTAGAGGGGCAGAATCACCTCCCTTGACCTACTCGCCACACAGCATTTGATGCAGCCCAGGACAGAGTTGGTTTTCTGGGCTACAAGTGCACACTGCGGGGTCATATTGAACTTCTTGTCCACCAACACCTCCAAGTCCTTCTCCTCAGGGCTGCTCTCAATCCATCCTTCCCATCAGCCTGCAATATCTGGCTACATCCTGGTAAGCAGGGCTTCATTACATGGAGCAGTTCCTCCAGAAGACAAATGTCATGAATAATGAAAGCTCCCCTTTCCTCCTCCTCTCTCTCAGCTTTTATTGATGAGCAGATGTCATATGGTATAGAATATTCCTTTGGGCACTTTGGGTCAGCTGTCCTGGCTGTCTACCATTCCCAAGATCTATGAGGCTACTGGTGACGGTGGGGAAATGTTGGAGAGACAGCCTTGATGCTATGCCAGCACTGCTCAGCAATAGCAAAAGCACTGGTGTGTTATCAGCACCTTGCTCCCTACCGATGCACAGCACAGCACTGTGAGGGCTGCTGTGGGGAAAATGAATTACATTTCTGCCAACCCCAATACAATATATTATATTTTAAACTGCTAGGTGCACTTACGTTTATTTTTCAAGTTTGCCTGAAGGAACAAGAAATGTACGTTTTTTAAAATAGAAAGTTTAAGTTCTCACAAGAATATATGAAATCCTGACAGAGTTTTCAGGGGAAAAAGAAGCTGTAAGACTTGAAATAAACTGAAATAAAATTCTAAATACTGGCAACACTGGAGAGGCAAATGAAATTAGACCAACAAACACTGAAAAAATGTATTTATTTATAAATCTGTTTTGTCTTGAAACATCATGAATTTCTATATCTTATGTACATCTGAAATCTTTATTACTTTTCTATATACATTTTCTTATATAATATTTTACTTTCAATTTTTAATGTTGAATTTCTTCAGAGATAGTCTTCAGTGTATTCTTTTATGTATGGCTCGTACACATAAAAGACAGTAAATCACAGAATCATAAAATGGTTTGGTTTGGAAGGGACCTTAAAGACTATCTAGTTCCAACCCCCCTGCCATGGACAGGGACACCCACCACTAGACCAGGTTGCTCAAAGCTCTGTCCAACCTGGTGTTACACTCTTCCAGGGACTGAGCATCCACAACTTCTCTGGTCAAATAAATAGGCACAGAATCTAATCTGAGGAACTCTCCAGCAGGAACTCTCTCTTACTTTAGCAGCAGATTCTTAGTTATGGGAAAGAAAATGTATTCTACTGTACAACAGTGTTCTGGTTCTACAATAAAGTATTATACAATGCCAGTTGGTAATACAGGACTGTTGAATAATTTGGAGTTTTGTTGTAGCTTTGTGGATAAAATATCTAAGATGATATCAAATTGTGATTATATTTTAAAAATTTCTGGAAAAATGTAAGAAAATCAAAAGGTTATTTTCTACTATTTATAGAGGTAATTTCTACTGAGAAGTTTCATATGTGTTAAAATGCAGAGTTTGACCTAGTCACTAAATGGAATCATGTCCATTCCTTGTTTCTGTCCCTATCATGGATGAAAACTAACCTACTTTCACGTTCAGTGTGTTAAACTTTGCAAGTCTCCATACCAGAATTTCTTGGCATTTCAAATATATAAATATGTAAATTCAGAAATAGAGCCCCATCTCTGTATGAAATTTTATACATAAGGAATAACAGAACTAATGAATCCCCACACAAAACAAAACAACACAAAATGAAACAAACTTACAAATAAGCAAAACTTGTCAAAAGTTTCACTGTTAGTTTCACTGTTTTCATATCTTATGCCCATTCTGGAGAGGCAGTTAGATCATACTTGGTTTAATAACAAGCAGATAGGCTAAAAAACTGCTTGAACACTGCAAATATTAAATATATATCCTTCTACTGGGAGATAATGCTTGGTTCAAATGGAATTGTTAGTGAACCATCAGATTTTTTTTTTCCACTACACCAGCCACATTTTTTTCCACATCTGACTGCTGCCCTGAAGTGTCCAACATAGTATGTGGAAGTGACAAGAATTTGAATTTATTCCAGACTGTTACGTTGCTTGATGATATAGGATGGCAAGTCTTTGTAATTCTTTCCCTTACTCCCCCACTTCATGCACATTCATAATTCATTCTCAAACCGTATCTTGAAACTTTGAATAGGTGTCAAAAGTTACTCTAGAATATTTCAACTTTCAGGCTTGGTGTGTAAACAGAAATAATCTGTATTACCCTTTATACAGTAAATGAAATAGGAAAATTATATAGCCAAGTGTTTTGTGTGTGTCCTCTAAATTTTGTGCCCAATCCATACAAAGCACAGTGTAATTGCAATATATTTGCTCTTACCCATCAGTATTTTTAGGTCTGCTTACATTTTATCTTACCAAAATGAAGATGTTAAATTATTGGGCCACCTTTGTAAGATCTGTTTTTTCTCTGTTTAAAAACTTCTCTCTTTCAGTAAGCTCCTTTCAATAAAATACACTAAATTCAATAATTTCTGTTTGTTTTAATGTATTGAAAAAAGGTTTTCTTTTTCAGACAATATAAAGATAAAAATTAAGATCTTTACATTATGTTCTAGATTTAGTTTCACTGGAAGTGGCTGAAAGACTAGGACAGTAGTGAAATAGAGGCAAAAGAGGGAGGGAAAAAAAAACCACCAAAAAAAACCAAACAAAGAACCCCTCACAAAACAAAATGAAGCAAAACAAAAAAAAAAAAAAAACCACCCAAGGAGAGAGATATTTGTGTTTAATGCATAATCCACAGTATCAGAAAAACAGTTTTAAAATCCATGATGTAACTTCTTTTTGGTTTTGTTTTTTTCTTTCAGAAGCTTTTCTCCTAGTAAAGCAAACTGGCTGCAGCAATTGAATGTCTGCTCTCCATCTTGAGAAAGATTTTTTAACTGTTTTCAAGTAAATTGCATTTTTAATGGATTTAATATTTTCCTTTGTGTCTTTCTTCTACCAGTTTTAGCAGTCTTTCCAAGAATGTATTACAAGGAGCTCCAGTTGTTTCAAATACAATAGCAAAAGAGAGAACACTTTTCCCTTGAAGCTTTTATTGTATCCTGACAGATGCTGAAGAGAGAGAAATTCTCTGGAGCTTTAAGCAACTTTGTTACAATGACTGGTTCTGTTCTGACTATATATTCAGGGAAACAGAAGGGAGGAAGAAAAAATAAATACAAAAAGCATGCTTCCAAACTCTTTAAGTCAGGTTTGCAGAAGTTTTCCATTGGAAGACTTAAATATCCAAATCATTACTATGTCTTATCTTTGCTCCCAGGATTTTTTCTACATGGCATCAGAAACAGCAATACAAATATAAATCTAAGACTAAACTGCTAAACCAAGCATTCCTTACTTCTATAAAAACTGTCATTTAGCATGAGTCTGGGAACTCACAACGTGAATATGTATATGTTTAATGCCACAGCTACACACCCAGTAGTTAGAGTTTTGGTTCTATGACATTGCAGAAAACTAAGAAACAAGAAATTACTAATGAAACCTACTCTGGTAGTTTCAAAAGACATAAAATACAATATATATATGTGCATCTATATTACTTAGATATATTTGCATGTATACAATTCATTTTTCTGAAAGCATGTAAATATGCATATTCTCAGTATTCTGTCTCCAAAAAGCAGTAAACCACTACAATTTTTGCAGTAAAAATTATAGTAGAATAATAGTTAAACCCTATTCCTCACCAAGTATGGAGCTGTTGGAGTGAATCCAGAGGAGGTCCACGAAGATGGTCGAAGGGCTGGAGCACCTCTCCTATGAGGACAGGATGAGAGAGCTGGGGTTCTTCAACCTGGAGAAGAGAAGGCTCTGGGGACACCTTACCACAGCCTTCCAGTACCTGAAGGGGGCCTTACAAGAATGTTGAAGAGGGACTGTTTACAAGGGTATGTAGTGATAGAACAAGAAGTAATGTCTTTAAGCTGAAGGAAGCTAGATTTAGTTCAGATATTAGGAAGTAATTGTTTACTGTGTGGATGTTGAGACACTGGCACAGGTTGCCAAGAGAAGCTGTAGAGGCCCCATCCCTGGAAGTGTTCAATGCCAGGCTGGATGGGGCTTTGGGTAACCTGGTTTAGTGGAGGGTGTCCCTGCCCATGACAGGGAGGTTGGAACTAGATGATTGTCCTGGGTTTGACTAGGATAGACTTAACTTTCACTAGAAGCTGAGATGGCACACAGCTAGAACAGGTGACCCAAACTAGCCAAAGAAGATATTCCATACCATGTGACATCATGCTCACCATAGAAGGCGGGGGCTGGTCAGGAAGAGGCGGTACCTCTTGAGGTGGTGCAGCTCAGGGACAGTCCAGTGTTGGGACAGGTCTGAGCATGTGGTCCGAGTTGTATGGTCAGTGAGTGAGAAACTGCATTGTGTATCACCAGTACTGTTGTTATTTCTCACTCCCTTTGCTGTCCCAGGAAAACTGTCGTCTGTTGTTATCACAACTCAGGGAGGTCTGCCTTTTCCTTCCCATTCTCCTCCCTGCTGCAAGGGTGGGGGGTAGCAAGCAAGTGGCTGCATGGTGCTCAGCTGCCCTCTGGGGTAAAACCATGCCTGACCTTTGCGGTCCCTTCCAACTCAAATCATTCTATGTATCTATGATATAGGGATAGTCTAATGGTGCTGTTGAAATTAATTTTATTAAAATATTTATTAATGATCCACAAAACAGAAACTATTGAACTAATAAACTAATTAAATAATATTATAATTAAAATCTAAGTATTAAGAAACACAGAAAAGCCTTAAGTATCTACAATTGGTATTTTTACTACATTTTCTCTTAATATATGTATGGAATGTAATATGGAAACAGTTCCTGAATCTATTCTTGAACTGACAGTGACGTGGATAGGAGCCATTATGATCACATGAAATAAAATTTTAGATGAAGACATACCTGATAAATTTGTAAAAGTTTTTTTCTAGACTCTGAAATGTCGGAAGTATGATTGCAAAGTAGGTAGCTATACTGTACCAGCTTTGGTTCAGCTAACTATAATAAAAGTTATGGAAAAAGACACAAATATGGTCATTTTTAGGACATCTTCAAACATACCAAGAACTCTAGTGACAGATGCGATTGCAGGTTTTTCTGTAAATCATGGTTTTGTCAGGAATTGCTGATTCATCAGACCAAATAAATCTTACAATAAACATCTATAGAATGAAAGAGTATAACAATTTGACAAAAATTTTGTGTCTTTTAATGTTCTGGGAGAAATAACCTCAGAGTGAAGCACCTTAAATTGTAGCACTAAACCCTCATAGACAATTCCTTCCCTGACAAAATTTGAAGATAACCTGATACAAAGATTGATTATTAATTTTTTAGCCCTATTTTAATCCAGGTTTGCTTCCTTACCACAGAGTAGTAAGCAGTAACTCTAAAAGTATATGCAAATTAAAGCAGCCAGGATTGCAGATCATGGTGATAACTGCCCAGAATGAGTGACATCAGGTTAGATAATCTCTCATAGCCCCCGATGCACTGTTGCAGTAAGCAGGGTCTGCATGTGGGCCATGTCGTGGTCAAACTGCTCCTTGGGAAATGGGAACCTTGGGCAGGTCCCAGAAGCATCATAGCTCCTAAGCCCAACTCAGACAGCAAGGTTTATCATTCTTTTATTTAAACAATCACTTTCCTGTCCTCAGGATTTTTAATTTATAATTAAATTAAATTGAAATTACTCACAAATATGGCTATTTCAGTATTCACATACTCTCTGTTAAAAAAATAAAGGCTACATTATCCATCCAACCTACAGAACAAAGACTCAACATCTTGAACAGATTCTTAGCATCTAACACAATTTCTTAATTTTCTGGAGCAAGGAGTCATTTTGTAAAAATAAAACTTTTCACCAACTGGAATTTACAAAGTTTAGACACCTTCACATGTCCATGTTGCAATTGCTTTGTCATATCTTTCCCAGTGTGGTCAGCTTTGGTAGTTAAATTGAAGCCTGTATGCAGACCTGCTAATCTTACTGCACTCTCTCTGCGGAGGTCTTGCTGAACCCTAATTATTCAACAGAACAGAAATATGGTGTCTGTAAGAGTTCTTATCGTTGGTACTTACGGTTAACTCAGGGTGAGGGAGTTACATTAATTCATCTGTAACTGCTGCTGATGCCTGTTCTCAGCACAAAAGAGTTCATTGCTTAGAGTGGATTCTGTTACAGAAATCTTACCCTCAAACTCTTCTAATCACATAAATATATCTAAAAGAGAGTAAATATATGTAATCAAGGTGCAGGGGAGGGGAAAATATGGGGGAAGACAGGCAATTAATTCAGAAAGTAAGTTATTAGGAGGTAGAAACTGAGGGATATAGTGAAAGTATGAAAAATTCTAAAAGATAAAAAGTCATTAAGGCACCCTATCTTTTCACTTTCAAACATTTCTCCATTTCTCAGTTTTATCTATAAAATATTTTAATTGTCTCATTAGAACATCATTCGAATGATTTTTAAAAAAATATGACTAATACATTGGCATAGAATTTTTTGCTTTTTTGCATGTAACAGAATTCTGATGAGAATGTGTGGATGGGTAAGAGGTGCTTTTCATAGATATGAAGAACTTCTGCCTCTCTCACTGGTGATGAGTCATGCTTTGAAGAAGACCTGAAGACTTGGGATGTAAAAAGAGAGGATGAGAAAAAGGGAAAAAGGTTAGCAGTAATATTAATTCAAACACAAGAAATGTTGAACTCTATAAAAAGAAACACTGATGTCTTTAAAGTGCATGATTAGCCAAAGGGAAATTATCAAACTGTATCAGAATGTGCCCTATATTCTCTATATTCTTAGAGTGGTCAGACAGAGAAATAAATGAAAAGAGAGAGAGAAAACAAAAAAGTGTTCTTTTTTTGTACTTCTTTGTTTGCTGACCGCTGTAATACCAGCCATAATAAAGATTTAGTGCTAGACAGACTTAACTGGAGTTCACTAACATTAACACAAACAAATTTAGTTTAATATTCAAGTGTCAACTTACTCTATTTCTTTAATGAAATAATTTGTCAAGTATCAGATCATGAAAATCATGAAGGCTCAAAAGTGGTTTTGTAACTACATTCTAACACAGTTTACCGTTTGCCCAGTGGCTCATACTTGCAATGCATCAGTACATCAAAGCAACTGCTTGGCTTAAAGGCAGATTTGTTAGGTAAGCAAGAAGAAAAAAACAAACCGAGAGTCAACATCCAGTGTTGTGCTAGTAATAAGAACACCCTTTTCTTGGAACAGCTAGATTCATGATTTTTCATTGCTTAGAATCTAAATTATGTACCTATATTCTAATATTTAGGATTTCACTCAGATTTAGTTAGGATGACCTCTTGTACAGGGGCGAATGCTTTTCTGCACGAAACAAATTTCACTTTGACTGTGGTTGTTTTTGTCTTACTACATTTCTGCAGAAGCTGAGAAAGCATTTGAGCAATTTTATCAGACCAAGTTACATTTTTGCAAGTGTGACTGATATCACAAGTATCTCCAAAGTCTACACAGTGAATAAGCAACAAACAAGAAGGCAAGTGGAGCAAAAATATGTTGTGGTATAGATGTGCTGTGCAATAGACCCTGCAGTGCTTTTCTTTCTACCACACACACTGGGCAAATGGAGCGCTAATATTTTTGGGGTTTTTTTTTTCCTTTCTCATCCATGGGTTTTTTACCAAAAGAAACTAGAACTGGAAGGGGATAGTGCACCAAGTTTCTTGAGGTAACCAGATGTCTCTGGGGATCTGAGATTTGTATAAGCATGTGCACAGACACAGCCATTTAGACCTTGTTGACAAATCTTTTCATTATAGTATCTTCCTCACTGTAAGACTCACTAATGATGCCCTGTAAGGCCTGCTGTGGCACACAATTTCAGAAGCAGATCTAATACAAATGCAAATGGATGAGCAAGTACATGCATTGCAGTATTTCTGCAGCTAATACATGTTGTGGGAGATGTCCCTGTACTGGCATTATGGAGGTTACAGCATAGTCAGAGATGCATGACTGGATTTATTTGAGCACTAATCCAAGGGTATATACTCTGCAACGGTTGTGTGGTCTGCATATCCTGCTATGGCATAGACCTGTGCAATCATCCAGGTGGCACACACTTTGTTGTAATTAATTTTGTAATGAATTTTTGTAATGGATCTTGTAATGTAAGCTAATGAATTTCACATTTCATAGATGAGTTTATTCTGCTAGAATGAAATATCACTTGATGTAAGTAGCTGAGGTGGGGTTTGAGCAGTATGACCAAATCAGATAGAAATATTTTATCCCTGAACTTCAGGACATATCCTCTTATTAGTCTTATTAGTCTCAAGTTACAGCACAAAATTTCTCCTGCCTGATTGCATGTTGCAATATAGCAGTACAATTAGCATCTTTACTGGCAGGCTCTGAAAAATGAGATGATTATAATCTTGACAGAGCACTGTGGAAAATTTTGACTTTCCTGTTGTTGATGTGGAAGATTTTGTTCTCTGGGACTATCAAAAAAGCATGTTTTAAAACAGTCACTTTACTCAGAAATGTACCTCCTAACTACACTATAATGATAGATCAATTAGATGTAAAATGATAATCTCAGAAGTACATGGTTTTATACAGAAACGGTTTTCAGTAACTCAAGTATTTTACTACAATCATTTACTTCTAATCAACTCCTTGAACAGATTTTCAGATACTTATATATCAAGAATAAATTGTAAAACTTAAAAACAAAAATTCAGGCACTCATTATGAACCATATAGTTTAGCAAGTGATGACATTACACATTTAAATGAGTGTAGGAAAGGGTTTTTATGTGTCTTATGAAGAAGGGAGTAAATGACTGAGGGAAGGAAGATTAGAGATAGTGTATATAAAATAATTTTAGACTGTGTTATGTGAAGGACTATTAAAACAGACTGAAAACAATTGAGTTTTACATATTAAGATTGGGTATGATATTAATATAGGTTTTGAAATCCTTAGCTAGTGTGCTATATGCCAGAACTAAAAAAAAATATGATTGACAACACTATGATAACTGAAAAGCAGAGATACCATTTGCTTAACAGAAAAGTTATTTTTTGTGTAAGAAAGATCTACCAGGAAGATTGTGACCTAGTTAGCTGTAGTCTTTCCAAATACAGAACACAGGAAAAGTAGTCTAGTCTATTGGCCTGCCAAATTACATTAATTTACTGAAAGTGAAGAAATATGGACAGTAGCTATTATATGACACTGACCACTTAGACTGTTCTTAAAGAGTAGTTAGACATTCTGATAACAGGTCGTCAAGTTATACCACATCACTGAGAAGAACATATTTTCTAGTCTCTGTATATGAACTGGCACAAAACTCTTGCCTCATGACTTCTTCTAGGATGAGACAGCCTACAGTTGCACCAGGGGAGATTTAGATTTGATATTTGGAAAAATTCCTCCACCAAATGGGTTATCAACCATTGGAACAAGCTGCTGAGGGCAGATGTTGAGTCACCACCCCTGGAGTTATTTAAAAATGTGTAGACATGGAGTTTATGGACATGGTTTATTGGTAGAGCTGGTGGTCTTAGGTTTACAGTTGGACTCAATGATCTTAAAGGTCTTTTCCAACCCAAATGGTTCTATAATTCTATGATTCTATGAATTTATCTGAAAGTAAGAGTTATTTCCATAATAGCACTGATAATATTTTTATAGAGCTCTCTTAGGAAGATTGACAGCATCTGCTATGGCTGCTATGCCAGAGACAAATGTTGACAACTCTGACATAGTGCCTTCTGAGAGAAACAGGTAGCCACGGTCCCCTGAAGTCCAAGAAGCCAAAAAAGCCAAATTCTTTTGAGATGTTTTCATACAATGAGAGTTACAACACTGTTTATTGAAGAAGCGAGGGGATTAAAGTTTTTACCCTATTAATCACTCACACTCACTCACTTGTTCCCCTCAGCATTACATTTGTTAGGTCTCAGCTTCTCTTCCCGGCAGGGAGGTCTTTGCTGGCCAATGAAACCTGGACACAGAGTTATGTTGGATGCTGCTGTGCCAATCCTTGCAGTTATCATTCTTGGGTGTTACCAGTCAAGGTCCCTCAGCTTTCCCCTGCATTCATCTCCATGTGTCTTCTCCAACTTCTTCAGGTCCTTCCTCAACTTCAAGGATCTTTCCTCCAGCCAGTATCTTTACCACCTTCTTTCTAGGTCCCCTCTTTCCAGGTCGACTTCCTCTTTTCAGGCAACACTTCTTTCAGGTTCCTTGCCCCTGGTTTTCCCAATCTATCTAAAGAGTTTTTAAGTGCATTGACAATTTATGATCAGCTTCCAAACTGGTGCTTCTGTTTCATGTATCTTTATTGTTTACAGGATTCAGCACAAGCTCCCTGATTTGCAGCTTGTATAATCTTCTCTAATTCTGAACTTCATGAAGTTTAAGGAGGGAAATTGCAAAAGTCCTGCAGATAGGGAGGAATAACCTTATGAGACAATATATGGTGAGGGATAACTGGCTGGAAAGTAGCTTGGTAGAAAAGGACATGGGAGTCCTGTTAGACACCAAGTTGAACACAAGCCAGCAAAGTGTCACTGCGGCTGAGAAGGTTAATGGTATCCTAGGCAACATTAGGAGAACTGTTGCCGTCTTGCAGAGGGAGGTGATCCTTCCTCTTTCCTCAGCATTGGTGAGGTCACACCTGGAGTACTGTGTCCAGTTCTGGGCTCCTCAGTACAAGAGAGACATGGACATGCAAGAGAGAGACAGGAGCATCTGTCATATGATGAAAGACTGAGACAGCTGGGACTGTTCAGCCTAGAGAAGAGAAGTCTCAAGGAGGGGTCTTATCAATGTATACAAATACGTGAAGGGTTTTTTAGGGTATATAAGGGTGCAAAGAGGACAGAGACAGGCACTGCCCAGTGACAGGACCAGAGGCAACGGGTACAAACTGGGACACAGGAGGTTTCCTCTGAACATCAAGAAACACTTTTTTACTGGGACGGTGACTGAGCACTGGCACAGGTTGGCTAGGGAGGTTGTAGAGTCTCCCTCCTTGAAAATATTCATAAGTCATCTGGACATGTTCCTGGGCAACCGGCTCTACGTGGTCCTGCTTGAGCAAGGGAGTCGGGCCAGATGAGCTCCAGAGGTCTCTTCCAGCCTCACCAGTTTTTGATCCTACAATTCTGTGACTTTACACAATGGCTCTGTGTGAAAAGATTAATCTCTTTTAATATGAAATGGTAAAGCAATGTTATTGCGTGTTCTATCTAAAAAAATGCAGAAAGTAATAAAAACCTGCTGCAGTAAAGTTTCTGAAGCCTTAAAGACATAAAGAGCGAAAACTTTAGTTCATTTTGCTTTATTTCTAACAAAAGTTATGAAAAATTGTCAGATAAACATTTTTTAAATCAAAGCAGATGAGACTAAAAGAGGGTATTCTAGTTTTCTTAATACCCAAAATTGTTTCCAGAACCTCAGATTTTATTTGTAAATTTTTGAAAGAGCTACATAGCACTGAAAATAGAGACAGAATGGGAATATCAGGATTGTTTAAAAAATTGCATCCGATTACGTTAGCATTGGGAAAAGTGTTCAATAACTAACTGCAAAATTTTTAAAATTTCTAAAGTTTTATCACCCATGTTGGAAGGAAACTGTGGTAAGTAAACCAGTCTCACGTACACAGCTTTGGAGAGATCAAAGTCATGGAATCATACAATCATAGAATCATAGAATGGCTTCAGTTGGAAGGAAGATCTTCTGGTTCGCCCCCCCTGCCATATGCAGGGATGCCACCCACTAGACAAGGTTGCCCAAAGCCCCATCCAACCTGGCCTTGAACACTTCCAGAGATGGAGCCTCCACAGCCTCTCTGGGCAACAGGTTGCCCAGAGAAGTCTCTACTCTGAAGAATATTTCGTTATTGACAGACACTGTAAGAAATAGGAGGAAATGAGTGAGAACCTATGGCAGAATAGTTGGTATGGTGAAGGCGATGAGGAAGGATAAGAAATAGTAGCTTGGGTGTTAAAATAGATTCTTGACCCTGTGTCCCAAATATTACAGATGATCCCTGAGCACTGTGTCCAGTTTTGGGGGCCTCATCACAAGAAAGACATCGAAGCCCTGGAGCATGTCCAGAGAAGGGCAACGAAACTGGTGAAGGGTCTGGAGCACAGGTCTTATGAGAAGAGGCTGAAGGAACTGGG
>VWZZ01002530.1:54563-107256 GCA_013399095.1 Psophia crepitans | reverse complement strand
GATTCTATTCTATTCTATTCTATTCTATTCTATTCTATTCTATTCTATTCTATTATTGCTGGCCAAATTAGTCATTTTAAAGGGAAGTTGTATCCTAAAGGCAAAACCTCTCTGACTGAGAAGCTCCCATGAAATTTAAAATTTTGAAAACTCAGTGTATTCTAGTAAATAACATTTCCTTTGGAAAGTTTCCAACTACCTGCTTAAAAATAACCCTGGAGCTTTACTTTTTTTATTGTTCCAGAAAAAACAAAACAACACAACAACACATGAGGGCTGTTTGAATTCTAATATTTTTCTCACACTTTTACACTTGAAAGAAAGCTTAGCCAGAAATCTAGTATGGCCACAGTAATAAAAATTACCTAAACAGAAGACAGGAGTGTTTATCAGCTTCATGAATCATAGCTTTGAAGAAACAAATACAGTATACAAACCTGTAGGTTATTTGTGTCTTTCTTTTCACTGGTCTGGAATTTTGTTTTATTTTTTATTATTATCTAATCGAACGTAACAAGTAGGCTGGTATGTGTAAATTGATATAATGCCTGCAACTGTTAATACTGCGGGTAAGTACATTATGCTAGTGCACTGGAGTTTCTTTATAAGTATGAAGATGTAAACTATGCAATTGCAGTACTGTTACTCAGCTGAAGCTCTGTAATGCAGCTATCTCAGCCTGCAGATAGATTTTTTATTTTTAATTATATAAAAGCTTACTAAAAGAATTGGAGAATTCATGAAATTATTTTTTCCGGAGTATTCTAGAGTTGATACTGAAGACATATAACATGATTCTCTTGTCTTGTATCTGTCTCGTATATGTAAAGCTGAGACTAAAAGTTTAAAAAATAGATTTCCTGAAATGAGTAGGTGAATATGGCACCAGCTGTACTCAACATAGGCTCTTGTCTGTCACAGGAATTTCCTTTCTGCCATTCAAAGCCTTATGTTGGAATAAAATTTATTCAACAGGATGAATCACACAACACATAACCACAGAGGGCATATTAAAAATGTCTATTGGAGTAATATTTTGCTTCCATTTGCACTTCATTTTTAGGCACTGGGAAATTCTTTCCCAGGCATAAACTATTTCATGCCCCGCTACTGCATAAAATAACAGTCACAACATTGAGATGACTTCAGGAAAAGTAACAGCAAATTTCAGAAAAAGTGTAGAAATAAGGCAAGTCTTTGCTGCACGAGCAAACTTTTACAGTCTGGAAAGTCAATGAGTTAGTGTTTCGTGAAGTTCTAAAGTGAATCTTTGAAAGGGAGCTTCCAATATTGAAAAAGCTGGGAAGATAGTTCTTTACTATTGATTTCCTGAAATCTCAAAGTTTCCTCTGAAGAATATTACCTGAAAAATTTTAAAATTTTAAAGTGTTGTTTCTTCATTTGTATTTATTTATCATTTATTTCTTCATAAATGCCTAGGTTTCCTGTAGAGATATGTATAGAAGAAGATAGAATGCACAGAAGTACACTACAGGTGTTTTGTTTCTTCAGAGAAGAGTAACAGGTGGATGAATTCTGAAAGTACAATTGCAACATCTTTAATAAAAATCAACAGAAGCCTTCTACCATCAGTTGTTGAGGTACATGGTTTAGTAGAATGGGTTAGGAGTCATCATCTGCCAACAGGTCATGGCACCTTTTCTCTTCAGTTGCCAATATATTCTAGAGCTTTTATGGGCTGTAACATCGTCTGCAGAGTTGTCAAAACAATGCTAATGCCTGAGCATGGCATAGATCAGGGAGTCTCTAGCTCTCATCCTTGTCAAATGAGTGATATACTCTGGCTCAGATAAGAAATGTTGAAAAGCTAAACCACAGAAAATTCAGTCAGGTGACTGATAATTCTGAAGGGCCTTACTACCATCAACATAAAGGGAGTACATTCCAGGCTGAACATTTCTCAGTATACTTTTACCACTGTTTTTTTAAAAGGCAAAACTTCTAAGTAAAAGAATCCTGAAGCTCTTTTGATGATACAAGTAAGCTGTACTTCCAAACAAGAAGTCAAAGGAATAGAAAAAATATTCAGTACTCTGTTGTCGTCATTCCTCTCTCTCCCCAGGTTTTTGACAACTTTAGTCTTAGAAGCTTTCATAGCTGGATTGCACCAAGGTTTCACCAAGGATTTTGTCTTATCATCTTTCAGAGTTGTTTTGTATCTGTGACCTTCATAACATCCTGTAGAAAGGAGTTCTGGATTTCTGCATCCTTTACTTTCACAAGAAGATTATTCTTCCTAAGTGATGAGACATCAAAATACAGTTGCAATCTAGAGCAATCTAGAGCATTATTAACCAGGACAAATATACAAACATTTTTTTTTTTCTTTTTGTGAGCTATATTTGAAAAAAAGTACTTAGGTGTGTAGAGCACAGAAGAAAGCATGAACTTCTGTTGTGGTTTAAGCCAGCAAGCAGCTAAAACAACCACACAGCCGTTCACTCACTTCCCATTCCCAGTAGGATGCGGATGAGAATTGTAAACGGAGAAGGAAAAAAACCTAATGGGTTGAGATAAAGACAATTTAATAGTACTTAAAAAAAGAAATAATCATAATCATAATGATAATAATGATAATAATGATGATAATGATAATGATAATGATAACGATAACGATGACGATGATGATAATGATAATGATGATAATAATAATAATAATAATAATAATAATAATAATAATAATAATAATAATAATACAAGTGATGAACAGCAAAATTTCTCACTGTCCAAAGTCAATGCTCTGCAGGACTCCGAGTGGCCCCACCTGGCTCACTCGCCCAGTTNCACACAGCCGTTCACTCACTTCCCATTCCCAGTAGGATGCGGATGAGAATTGTAAACGGAGAAGGAAAAAAACCTAATGGGTTGAGATAAAGACAATTTAATAGTACTTAAAAAAAGAAATAATCATAATCATAATGATAATAATGATAATAATGATGATAATGATAATGATAATGATAACGATAACGATAATGATGATGATGATGATGATGATGATGATGATGATGATGATGATGATAATAATAATAATAATAATAATAATAATAATAATAATAATAATAATAATAATAATAATAATAATAATACAAGTGATGAACAGCAAAATTTCTCACTGTCCAAAGTCAATGCTCTGCAGGACTCCGAGTGGCCCCACCTGGCTCACTCGCCCAGTTCCCCAGCTATATGCTGAGCATGACATCATATGGTATGGAATATTCCTTTGACCAGTTTGGGTCAGCTGTCCTGGCTGTGTGCCCTCCCAGTTTCTTGGGTACCCCCACTTTCTCATTGGCAGGCCAACATGAGAAGCTGAAAAGTCCTTGACTTCGTAGCAACAACTAAAAACATCAATGTGTTATCAGCTTTATTCTCATCCTAAATCCAAAACACAGCACTTTCCCAGCTTCTGGGAAGAAAATGAACTCTATCCCTGCCGAAACCAGGACAACTTCCTATAAGTGTTTTTGTTCAGTATCTATAGATGTGTCTTATATTGTTTAATTTTCTTCTTTCTAAAAACAATTCTACATACATTAAACATTTTTCAAATTTTTGTCTTTATGTGGTTTCTGCTGAAAGGCAGGAAGAGTCTGCTTTATTTTATTTAATACTAAATACCTGCAATGCAAGAAAACAATGTTTCCATCTCCAGTGTCATTCATCAGACTCCATAGTGTGTGGATTAATCTGATTTCTTCAAGCCTGTTTTCCCAGATTACTTATCAATTAATAAATCTGATTAAACAACTTGCAGTGAAAAGAAGGGGGTATTTTTCCCTTTTTTTGCAAACTATTGATTCCCTGACAATTCTGGCTGCATTCCAAAATTTATTGGTAAATAATGAACTGTTTTGTAGTATGTGTGTGCATTATACTATATGTATTTCACTACACATTCCTCCACCTACTCATTTTATCAGAAAACCAAATGTGTGAACTTCCCATATCAGGATTTGTAAAATATTTTATTAGGGAAATTCAGAATTAATATACTTATGCATGTAAGTAAAATTACTGTAAGTTAACAGTCTGTCTTAATCAAAACAAATAGAAATTATGAAGCTGGATATATTTTAATTCTTATATATATATACATGTATGTATATATTTATATATGGAAGAAAGTGGTGGGTGTGTATATGTGTATAAATTAAAACTTTTAACTGTAATAAGGGTAAATAATCTGCTGAAAAGAAGTTTAATTGGATTTTTTTTTGAATGAAGTTCTAATCCATTAATTTATTACTGACTTTCTTGAAAGGAACAATAAGATCAGTTCCTAAAGCATGATTAAAACATAAGGAAGAATGATAAATTTTGAATGAATACATAGTTCAGGATGTTTATGTCCTTTTTCAAAGTTAATGAATGAAAATCAATCCAGGTTCCATTGTTGAGCAGCTATTTTCCACCCCCAAGAGAGCTGTAAATACTGTAGTCAATAACAGTACAAGAACCAATAACATTTTAAAGTGTTAAATCAGACAAGTAGATTTTCAATTTATCCCCAAAGCTAGAGAGTGATATTTTACATCTGAAAGAAGAAAAACCCTCCCTTCCAGGCCTAGAAATCTCTAGAGCGAAGGAAGGAGATGTGGATTCAGGACTAAAAGGTCAAGAGAACAGATGCTGACAGTGTAACAGCTGGGTTGGGTTTCTCAACTGGCTGTTAAAGCTCCAAATTAAATGGGTTTTTTTGTTTGTATGTTTGTTTTGTTATTCTTGCAAGGCTAAATTGACTCCTCAAATGAAAAGTATAAAATAAAAATGCATAATAGTATTAAATATGAATTGTTCTGTTTTCAAGTTATGTGGAACTAGCACAAATGCTTAGCTGCTTTTAACAGGTCATGAGAATCAAGCTGGTTTTAAAAAAAAAAAAAAAGCTGATCCAGAAAAATCCATAATTTCAGGGAAATATTACATCATATCAACACTTCATATGGAAACCCAGAAACCAAATGTTTTAGCTTCCTAAGTCTCAGAAATAAATCTAAGCAATTTTCCCAGGCTCCCACAACTAATATTACAAATTTCTGCTGTTCTCCATCTGCTTAGCTGTCTGTCTCCCCAATCCTGTGTACACCACAGCTGTTCCTCCAGTGAACCAGCCAAAAAGACTGCAAAGGTTGGTGAGCGTAGCGGCCCTCTTACACAGCCAACAGGCAGAGATCCTAGGGAGACACACAGTGGTATACCCAGCCTGTCAGGACATCACCCTGACCAGGTTTGCAGGGCAATCAGTTATTTAGCTAGATGCATTTCACATGGTGCCTGATGAATTTTAAAATGACCTTAGCAACTGGCTCTATTGGCTCCTGGTCTGGAGATTTGACTAAGCGTCTCCCATGCTTCACAGATGGCTAGAGCAACTTGCTTTCCATATAGCTGGCTTGCCTGATTGCCAGGCTTGTTGGACTATTGACATCCACAAAAAGGTAGAAATAGAAGTTTTCCTGAAAGCAGCTAAATTCTAGTAGCAGCACTAGGAACTACAGTCTGGTGATTGAATGCTCCCCTTGCTGACTCACAGAGCTCCCTTAGCTAACTTGCTGGTTTGCAGAAATCTAGCAAGAAAACAATTCATTAAAGGGCAGCTGGGGAAATTTGGAAAGTCAGTGCAATCTTGTGGGGTTTCAGTTCCACTAAATAAAACCGGATACTTTTTAACTTTTCATTTTCTGAATTAGGTTGTACTCATTCGTAAATGGTAGAAATGTTTTGCAGGTCAGATGTTTTGTTCCTTTTACAGCTCATGCCATCACATAGGTATGAATGTCTTTGTAGGCATCTCCTTCAAAAAAGGTAAGAGAAATCAAAATTACATTTTGAAAACATTACATAATTAGCTGCTTGCACTGAGAGTTACTTATTTTTTAATAGATTCACTTACTGATAATCCTGATGTTTTTAACTGGTCATTCTAGGTGTATGGATTAAAAGAAACAACCTAATCCTCACATTTGTATTTTTTTTTCACTCTCTTTTAGACAAAATCAGATTCTTACTCTACTGTCCTTAGGCAGGATTTACTGCCACTACTGCTGGTTACTTCTGTATGGTTACTGATTCTTTTCCTCTCCCCCATGAGAAAGCAAAATGCTAGATATTCCCATTTTATGGCCAGGGCTCTGAGAAGCATTAACTATAATACCGCTCAGCCTGTGCAGCTGAAGTCCGGTGCACTGCAAGTCTTAACTCTAAGTGCCTGTATAGCTGTATTTCTTCATCTGTCTGAACTCAGGTCGCCTACAATCCTAACCTGTCTTTTTATCTGCTATACTTGGTACTGCAACTGCTTGCTAGGAGAGACACCAACTGCTTTATCTAACCATCACTAATCACAAGGTGGTTCTCTAAGGCCAAATGGGTACGTCTGGGGAACATAAGCATTTGCTCAAGTGTTCTGATAAGCTCAGGGTTTCTTCCCCTCTATTGATTATAAAAAGAGTCCGGATGACTGCAGATAACATTTGCTGAGAAGAATACTGCACCAAATGATTTGTCCCAGAGCTTACAGAAGATACAAGTGCAAGGTGTATCTTACTGCTTGCAAATTGCAGTCCTAATTATTAATATCCAGTCCAAATTATTAATCCATCCTTCCACTTTGTATTATTTCCCATATCTATATTCTCTTACTACTCTATCTTATTACTTACTTCTTCAACAAAGTGTGCTGAATTTAAAGAGACAATAACTTCCCTAAAGTCTTTAGGCAAATCCTAGAGTCACTAGGTAAACTCTTTCAATGATTATTAGAACATGGTAAGGCTATTAATCTTTTAACTTTTAATAGTATGCATTTCCCTAGTTTCCTAGGATACAATTAGTTTTGGTTGTTCCAAATGCTTATATGTTTAATTAATTCATTGCTTCACTTACTTACATTTAATAATGGTCACAGACAGAAACTCCAACAATCCTCATGCCTCTGAGATGTGAATATATCCGGTATATAGGCTGGTTTATTTTTTCTGTGAAAAGTAATACCCTAGCAGAATGTGTACAGTTTTACTGAGAAAACCTAGATGTCAAAGTCTGCTTTGAGACAAACCATTCAGACCAGGTCACTGTAACAAAGATCCTAAATTTTATTTTTATCTACCAGTCAAGCATATGACAATATAATTTATTTTACTTAATCATTAGTACAACTGGGAAGCCTTCACACTACTTGGGGTTGATTTAAAAATAATTGGAGTGGTGGGAACATGGAACACCCACTTGGCCAAGTATCATGCTTCCCTACTTTCTGTGGAGGATGGGTATTTTGTGTCAGATCCTCTGCTGAAGTGAAGAAGAAGGAAGATTTGTGCATCTTATCAGAAAAACCAGTCACAATGTTTTCAAGATCACCGTGCATCCACAATGTTGAGATTTGTCTCTGCTAAAGACTGGGAGAACTCTGTTTTTAAAGCCCACTTCTAAGCATGCCCTAAACCAGTGATGGCTTCAGCCAAGGAACATGGTGCTCATTCCTCATATAGAGATATAAGAGAACAGTTCCTCCAACCTGTTCATTACCTATGTCTAACTGTTGGTAACTTTGGGTCTGTCTTCCCTGGGACAAACATGGAGTATAGCAGCAGGTGCATATGTACAAGGTAACTAATGCTAATCTCATTCCAATTTGCATTGGTGGGGAATTCTGTCCCTCTACTCCACTCTTGTGAGTGAGACCTGGAGTACTGTATCTAGCTCTGGGATCCCCAGTACAGAAAGATGTGGAGCTGCTGAAGCAAGTCTAGAGGAGGGCCAAGAAGTTGATCAGAGGGTTGGAGCACCTCTCCTATGAAGACAAGCTGAGGGAGTTGGGCTTGTTCAGCTTGGAGAAGAGAAGGCTCCCGGGAGACATAATTGTGACCTTCCAGTACCTTAAGGGGCTTACAAGAAAGTTGGAAAGAGACTGTTTACAAAGGCGTGTAGTGATAGGACAAGGGGTACTGTCTTTAAGCTGAAGGAGGATAGATTTAGATTAGATATTAGAAAAAAAAAATTCTTTATATGGTGAAGCACTGGAACAGTTTTCCCAAGGAGGTTGTGGATGCCCCCTCCCTGGAAGTGTTCCAGGCCAGGTTGGACGGGGCTTTGGGCAACCTGGTCTAGTGCAGGGTGTCCCTGCCCATGGCCGGGGGAGTTGGAACTAGATGATCTTTGAGGTCCCTTCCAACCCAAACCATTCTATGGTTAGAGATAAAGACAGTTTAATAGGACAACAAAGGAAGAGAATAGTCATAACAATAATAACAACTACAGTAATAACAATACAAGTGATGCATAAATGTAATTGCTCACCACATGCAGAAGGGAAAAAAAAAAGGCTCAATGAAACACCCAGTGTGTTTCTGAGCAGCAATCCTGCCTCCCAGTTAGCTCCCCCAGTTAAATACAGAGCATGATGTTCTATGGTGGGGAATGTCCCTCTGGCCAGCCTGGGTCAGCTGTCCTGGCTGTGCTCTCCCAGCTTCTTGTGCACCTGGCAGGGCCTGGGAAGTGGAAGAGTCCTCAACTAACTGCAGACACTACAACTACCCAGCAACCACTAAAAACATCAATGTGTTATCAACGTTATTCTCCTACAAAATCCAAAACACAACATTTTATCAGCTACTAGGAAGAAAATTAACTTTATCTCAGCTGAAACCGGGATAGGATTATCTTACATTCATGCTGTACTGGTGTCAGGAATCCAACAACTGTAAAATAACACAGAATCAGGTCGCTGTTGGGTACAATGAACTGCGGGGCAAATACAGGCTATGCTGCACATTATGCATGGAAACCCATTCTTTAACACTGTGATAGTCTATGTTTAAAATTCAATAGCTGATAAATATAAAGAAACCTTTTGAGTGAAAAATATCAATTTTTTACAAAATTAGCAGCCATCCAATAGAAATGAAATAACCGTAACAGGTCACAAAGAACACCATGCTTCAGATCTACAAGTACGAATGCAATAACAGAGGAACATGGCCCCCCTGGTTTCCCTCTAGGAAATAAACCTATAAAAGATAGATAATTCTGCACTGGCATAAAGTTCTCTTCTGAAACAATTTCCTGGGAAATTTTCTGTATTGCATCCATGCCTTATGACTTGCTGTTTCCGAAGGACAACACACTGTTACTAGCAGGACACACTTCAACTAATTCCTGTCCCTGCAGAGGCTGGGTACAAGTACAGGCAGTCTTCAGACTGACTCCCTATTTTCCACAAGAGAGATTAATCTCTTCTGATACATGAAAAATCACAAATATCACTTTCTGTGTAAACCACCAACATTTTTACATTGTGCTGAGCAGTGCCCTTTGAGATGAGAACAACCTCATATGAGAGCACTGAGATATTCTGGGTTTTTCCAAACTTGCCAAATATAAGTGGGAGATACAGATGCTCACCACCTCTAATGGTGGTAATTCAGTTTACTATGGTGGTTACCCTTCACTTGTGCTAGAGACAGTTGAATAAGTCTAAGCCACATTGACTGCCTAACTAGATATCTGTTTATTCTAATGGGAACTGAAACAGGTAGCTCACCTACACATGTAGAAACATGGATTTTACTGTTTTGGTCATGAAATTATCCCATTGTTGGTGTACCAAAGTGGACTTCTGGAAAACCAAGCAAATAAAACACATGCACTAGTTTGGGTGGGCTTTGTTGTTTGGTGTTTGGTTTTGGATTTGTTTGTTTGGTTGGTTGGTTGGTGTTTTGTTTTGTTTTTAAACTTTGAATCATGTGATGATTAAATGTAAAATTTAGAAACAGTCATGTAATTTATTTAGTCAATACAACTATAACAGTATTTTGTAATTTTACTATAATAGTACTGAATGGCACTTTGAATATTTGTCTTCAGCTTGCATTTTATTTTTTCATAACATGAACTAAAGCATAGAAAGCCCCATTTTAGAAGCAGTTGACCTGAAACCACACTAGTAGCTCACAACAGATTTTGAGTGAAGTTCTTTATTTAAGACCCACTAATTTTCTCACTTTTTGAAACAGCAGCTAAAACTACTAGAAGATGTCAAAGGAGAAGAATGGAAATGAGTGAAAATACATCCCCCAAAGGTTTCTGAACTAGTTTTCGTTCTTTCTGGAGGGGTCACTATCAAACAATGCACAATGAATATTCATTGCAGAGCTGAGTAATCGATTCTATTATTTGTTTCTATATGCTTTGCAAAACTAAGTTCAGAAGAGAAAGACACATCTGGTTGAATGATGGAGCAATGTCTTTCTGGCTTTCACTTCCAAAGTGACAGTATTCAGGAAAGGACACATTACTCAAAGCCATAAAAAACTAATATGAAAGACTTTTTTCCTGGTTTAATTAACATGTAATGTCTTGCTGAAGGCAACAGAACTGTGCATACTTGTGTTACTGAAGGTTTGATCCTTGATAGTATGCTTTAAGAGGGCTTGAATTCTTTCTAATTGTCACATAGTCTGTACAAAAAGCCCTGATTTACATAGCCTTCAAATTATTTTTATTTCCTGTTTACAATCAGTTGCATCTTATTCTTACACAACAGCTAACCCGTTAATGAAAATTGGTAGGGACTGAGTCTTGCGAGGTTTATTTTAAAAAAAAAAAAAAAGTTAAGAAAAAGCTTCAGTCTGGCAAGAAGCTGGAAGGCAGAAATAGACGAACGGTTTTTATTCCTACTGGCTACATCAGCTGCTTCTATGCGAATGACTTCGCTTCTTGTTCTTGTAGCTGTGAGCAAAACTGTCATGGGGAAACTGTCTTAAGCATTTTGCTTATACAGAAGCACAAAAGCTTCCTGAACCTTCTTTAACTTTACAGGTCTGATGGGAGTAGAACACTTTCAGAATGTTATTTTCCACCTGTGTTCTCTAACTTTTAGAATTTTAGTCCAAATCCCAGTGTGCTTTCATTGCTGCAGTGCCAGTGTGCCTGTGTCATTTTAAGAGCTTTCTATTCAGTATGAATTTCACTATATAGCCGTCCTCACTCTTAGATGTTATTCACAGCAATAAAGGCAATTTATGTAACTCCTTTGTTTAACGGCAAACAGGTATTATTAATTCATGATCTGTAAAACTAGGCTGGAACCTCATAGACAGAAAGCTGAGAAAACTGTTACTAACAAATATTTGCATTGAATTTATTTCATGATTCATAACAACAGTGCATATATAATTTGATTGGTATTTCTTCCTAGAGTTAAGACATCACAAAACATAATTAAGAATACTTAGAAACACCACCTCCATCATTATAAAATGATTCCTAATGTTCTTGGCTTATGAATGAGAACAATTTTTGACTATAAATTTCCCAAGTTTTGATTATTCAGCAACGAAAACAGTTCCACAGTACACAAAATGATAAAAAGACTTTTCAAGTTACCCTCATGCACTCATGTGCCTCTGTAGAAAAAAAATCTAGAAAAAAAAAGTCTTGAAAGAAGTAATTTAAGAAGTGGTATAATTTTCAGAAGAAAACCAAAATCTTTCATTAAACCTTTGTGTTCCCATTGCAGAGGTTTGTTTGCTTGTTTGTTTTTCTCCTTTCTTTGAATGCAGACTGCACGTTTATGTTCTTGACAGTAGTAAATTTGCAGATGCTTTCAAAATGTGAGCAGTGCACTGTAGCAAGTATTTGTCTATAGGCTTGCCAATAGAATATATGAAATCAGGAGATGGAGAAAAAAGAAAGTAGTCAACAGAGACTTTATGTTCTTGGTTTATTGTGTGGAGTGGGAGCCCTTTTTTAAAAAATCTGTTTCGTGTTGAAGTTTCAAGTTTCTCTTCCCTACCAGCAGGGAAATTAAAAAGCTTTTGAAAATGATGTCTTTCGAGCAATGGCAAAGTGCTTTTAGAGTTTAGTCCCCACAGGTAAGTAATGGGTTTTTGAGCCTTCTGTTCCATTTTTTATAAAGGTGATGAAATTGTGTGATCAAGAGCAAAACTAATCTTTGATAACATAATATAAAGGATGTAGGCAGTTCTGGCTCAGTATCAGATAAACATTTGCTCTCAGAATCCACGTAAATCAGAAGAATGACTATTTGTGAGTCTTGGCCTTGGATATGCTTAATCAGCCAGAATTTTCTATTAATGAATTTTGAATAGTCATGACAAAATTAATTACTTTAAAGATGGGCAAAGAATTTTGGCAGGAAAAGAGGTGACATCTTATAATGGTAAATAATATCTCTCCTTCACAATATACAAGTGTTGTACTATGTGCAGTGCATATCAAAGGGGAATGGTTTATGTATTAAGTTCATCAACTAAGAATTGTAATGTAAGTTTTCACAGTTCTGAGGTCTTCTAGTTATTCTTCACAACAAATCTATAGGACTGATCTCATGATCTCAGGTTTGCTTTTTGTTCTGTGGCTGGGTTTTTTGTTTTGGTTAACTAAAATAAAGGTTAATTCAAGGAGAGCAAAGGCAGATTGAGAATAGAGCACTGATAAGGATTTATTGCAAGGCTATTGCAGGCTCCCTGTCTTAGCTGCACCTCATGCTTGAGTCCGAATTCTTCAAGGTCACCTTCTTTGCTTTTAAATATAATGTAAGTTCAGTTAATAGCCTTGCTATATAAATGCATTCCTGAGAATTAAAAACGCATATGGATTGAGCTCCATGGCATTGTTTTCCTTAATTACTGAATGTTTTTGCTCCCAGTCTACACTTGAAGTATATCGGCCTTTCCTTTATATTATCTGTTCATAGTTCAGATTTTTTTTTGGGAGGGGGAAAACACTTACTAAAAGACTGTAGAATTTGTGTGGGATTGGAGTTTATTATAATCTCACTTGACATTTCCAAGCTATGGCATATGAAACATTAAATACTATCTACAATAATAATTATTATTATCCAAAGCCACAGCAGGATTTTGTACCAGAACTCACAAGTACCCAGTCCCCTGCCTTGTATTTAAACTGTTAGAACATGTCATTTTCTCTTTTGTAATGATAGTGGGCATATAGCAATTTTCATGCTAGGAACCTAAAACGTTTTAGAACCATATACCGTATATAATTGATATGAGATAATGTAATGCTCTTGGGATAGAAAACCAGGGAAACTGTAGGCTAGGATTTAGGTTCCAAGCTAACCAAAACCAAGGACTGTAACCCTTATAGTGCTGTGCTTTGTATTTGTAGCAAGAGTGGTGTTGATAACCAATATTTTGGCTACTGCTGACCTATACTCATAGAGCATCTGTCTCTCCAAAGCCCCCCACCCCAACAAAGGCCAGTAAGCTAAGTGTGGGCAAGAGGCTGGGAAGGGACACAGCTGAGACAGCTGACTGAAACTGACCAAAGGGATATTCTGTACCATAGGAAGTCATGTTCAACAATAAAAAATGAGGTAAAGGTGTGCGGGGGGTGGGGGGAATCACTATAAAGATATTTCTCCTCTGAAGAAACCACTATGTGTACTGAGGTCCTACTTAGCAAGAAGTGGATGGACATCGCCTGCTCATGGGTAGCAGATAATAAACAATTTTCCTTTGCTTCGCTTCCTTATGTTGCCTTGGCTTTACTGTATTAAGCTGCCTTCATCTTGATCCATGAGTTTTTCATCTTATTTTCTCCCCTATGTTGCTGAGAAGGGGGAGTGAGAGAGTGGCTTGGTGGTCACTTAGCAGCCAGCCAAGGTCAATTTACCACACCAACTAAAATGTAAAAAAAAAGAAAAAAAAAGAGCTTTTAATGACTGGATGCATACAAAAGAGATCATCATGAAATTATGAAAGGAATTTTGACAGGTCATGCAGTCTAATGCAGTCACTATGACATATATTTAGGTCAACATCCATTCATTAAATCCCTTCTTGAAAACTTACACTGAAAGAGTTTTTGCAGTTTCCTTTAACTGTAACAGTGATGGTAGAGAGCGATCAGGTGACATCAGCTCGATGTCATGGTTTAACCTAATGGTTTAATTGGACACCACACATCTGGTCACTCACTCCACCCTTATCAAGGGGATGGGGAGGAGAATGGGGAAAAAACCCACACACTTGTGGGTTGAGGTAAAGACAGTTTAATAGAATAACAGAGACAATGATGAAGATGATAATGAAGATGATAACAACAATACAAGTGGTGCACAAATGCAATTGCTCACCACATGCAGAAGGAAAAAAACCAAAACCAATCAAACACCCAGTGTGTTTCCAAGCAGCAATCTCGCCTCCCAGCTCGCTTCCCCAGTTATATCTGGAGCATGATGTTCCATGGCAGGGAATGTCCCTCTGGCCAGCCTGGGTCAGCTGTCCTGGCTCTGCTCTCCCAACTTCTTGTGTACCTGGCAGGGCGCAAGAGGCTGAAAAGCCCTTGACTTAGTGTAGATACTACAACCACCTAGTAACAACTGAAAACATCAGTGTGTTATCAACATTATTCTCATATGAAATCCAAAACACAGCACTACATCAAGGCATTCATAATATATCATCATAACAGAAGATGACTTAAAATGAAAATAAAGAGCTCTTTTGTAAAGATGAAGAGAGGTGAACTTGCTTTGGCTGTGATTGCATTTTTCTGAATGAGAGAGAGTTTAATTTTTATGTTCTTTATATGTGTACATATGTATTAATACACATAATTTTATACATAATTAATATTCTAGTTTAAATATATGTAATAGTTTCTGGAAAATATAATTATAGATTAATATTAAACCTTTAGCAACAGAAAATATTAAACAATATTTGATCAGATTATAACCACCTACAATAAAACGTTAAATAGATCTGGAATCAGAGTTTCTGTTTGATGTACATTTTGAACACTTTATATGCATTACTACTAGTAAAAATCCTCCCAAAGAAATAAGGGACTGCACCTTTGGAAAAGATTTTGTTAAACAACTACTTAAAAATTCAATAGGTGAAAATGAATTTAAATAATTTTCAGAATTTATAGTGTACACATACATTTGAAGTTGGAAAAAGTGATTAAATGAGTTACTTCACAACTGGCTGCTCCAGAGGTAAAAATCAAACCTGTTGAATTGATTGTTATCATCTCATTGTGGGGTTGTACTATTTCTTCTGATTATCTCTGTTTTGTGTCCAGTCATATGTTAGTCCCTACATTTTTTAGTATGAATTTTTCATTTTCTCCCCCGCTTTTATTTTTATTAGGTACAAATAAGAAGTGTCTGATTGGGGTATCTATGCATGCTGTGATGGATATTAGTCTAGATAAATAATTTCTTCTAAGTCTCACAAGACATTATCTCTACCTCAAACAGACAAAAGGCTATAAAAGGAATCATTAGGTCAGTGTGCTTTCAGCATTTTCTGATAACATAAATTTTCTTAATTTCTTTTTCTCAGTATCTATGAGATAACAGTTAGCATTGTAATCCTATGATGTCACTCCATGAAATATTCAGAACACACCCTTCATAAAATATTTTGCACAAACACCAGTGAAGTGCAACAGAGCTTGAGCACTTTTATTGAGAAGAAACAAATGGTTGAAGAGGGTGACAAAGCCCCTATTTACTTAAATGATACAGGATTAGTGAATTTTGTGCCTTGCATTTTTATACATTGTATTAAATCTTGCTAAATATTGGATTTTTGAAAGCCAAAAAATCACAAGAAAAAAAATAAATTCTAAGACTTCATGCAAGAAAGTATGCTATCTGGTGCCAAAACTTTCATTAATAGATATCTATTCAGTTGACCAACAACAAAAAAATCACCAACTTTTGGGAGCTGAAAATATGTACAAAATACATAAAATTCCCGTAAGTTTATCAGCTTCTTGGTATGTTTAAGTGGCAGCAATGTCCTGTCGGATACAATGTAACACTAATACTATGTGACAAATTGTAATTCAGTGCAACATGATTTGATGTGCTAATAAAATACAACTTGTAAATGCATATTACCTATGGCAAACTAAGTCCTGTCAAAACTAATGAAAATTAAAGTATTTGCCTGTCACAGATGAGTAGAACTTATTTACATGCTATTTCTTTCTGACATGTAAACACATTGTGGTACTGATAAGGTACAGCTAAAAAAATACTTGGATCTAAAGAAGTGGAATTTAGAGGAAGATCAAAGCAGTTTGCAGAAAATTGGAATTTATGATAGGGAAGTGAAGGATGAAAATGTCGCTCTTGGCTGGCTGAGGTCAGGTATAACATGACATAACCTATGCATCTGCAGTGGGATGCTACTGAATTTCTCATATCATGTCTGACTACTACCCTCAAAAACACTGCTGTCAGAAGAGATTCAGCTGAAATAAAATGTCGATTAACAGACATGGTGACATTTTTTCTGTAAGTGGTACCTATGGCAGTTCTAGATCTGGCTGGTATTTGGGGATATTTCAGGTATTTTTCAAGTTCATCTCCAGCTGAATATGACTAAAGTGCTAACTATAAAGGATTGCTGGAAGCGAAGCCCTGGGGTTGCTTGAAAGCATAAACTTTAGCTGGTAATCAATCTGACCAGACTTCCAAATACAGGAAAGGTATAGGAAATGGTTTCTGAATAATATGTTCTTGGGAACATCAGGATGCACATCACCAAAGCTGACTGCCAGAATGCACACTTCCCAAAGTTTAATTCTGTGGCACTCTCTTCTGACTCCTCTAAAACCTCATCCATACACACCTACACATATCGGTGTATGCACTTAAGCTGTTCCTTCATCACTTTAGTTCCAGCTAGCATTGCTTTAATAACTGCTATGTATCATGCTTCCTGTTTTAATTTCAACTTTTGTAGAAGGTACGATTTCTTACTAAAATAGTTTTACTCAGGAATTCCTTATACTTTTGTTATGTCTAAAGAAACTACTGAAGATTAAGAAACATGGTAATGATCTCTACACATTTTCTACACACTTACAAACACACAAATATGCATGCACACACACACATATATAAGTATATGCATATTTTAATGACCATTGTGATCATAACCACTTTGCAGATCAACAGCTCCAGTATCTTCCAAGGAAGGGGACACAGATTCCAGAGATGATGCAATAACTCAACAACAGAGCTTTTTTAAAGTAGAGAAGTTGAGCAGCAGATCCCTACAGGGTTCAGGATCTGTGACTGGTATTTCCAGGAAAGGACCACAACAGCAGAGGTTTGCATATGCAAAGGTAAAGCTAATGTTACAAGTAGGGTCATGAAACTAATTTCACAAAATCGCTTTTGAGCACAATCACAGTACTTAATGTTTGAATTGCATTCTCAGTTCATTGTCATTGTCTGGTGAATACTTCAGTGGTAAAGGTTTCTAACAGAACTTTTAATCCCTATATCTAGTGATTAAAAAGCTGCTTTTTATAAAAAAAGGTATTATTTATCCAGTACAAGTGATCAATAAGTTAAATTATTTTCTTCATTCTCTAGTGACAACAAAGTGTTTCAGAAGGATTTGGAGAAAAACTAACTGCTCTCCTGTTTACTCTGGCGGAAGTGAGAAGCAACCTTATGGTAATTAATGTAGTTATTTGAGTTTAAAAATTAAATGAGTGTACAGAGGATCAGAAGCTAGACGTCAGTCCTGTGTCATTGTACTGAACAGAAGTTTGAACTGAGCTGAAGGGTAAGGGAGGAGAATCAGATTCATTAAAGTCCGGATGAGAAACTCCTGATAAGCAAAACATTGGAAGGCTTGTCTAAGTAATCTGAAAGTAATTTGTATTCAAATTAATGTTTAATTTGTCCTTATGCATGACACTAAATTTGTTTTTCTTCCCTTCACCTATCCCTGGCCATTATCACCTCCACATGAGAAGCTGAACACTACAAACAGTCCTGAATCTGACCAGTCAGTGAATGAGGCTAAAAGAATGAGATCTCCCTCCTAAGGAAATGTTTCAGAGAGGTCATCCCATGACTGTGAACTGGTAGTCAGTGACAACAAAGTGAAAATGTTGGTAGGTTTTAAATAATTTTGTCTTTTAATGAGGAGGAATCATCAGAAAATTGAGACAAGGTGAGCAAGGAAATGTATGAAATTTGCTGATGTACTATAAGATAATTTGTAATCAAGCTTTTTTTTTTCATACTGAAATTCTCTGTATTTCAATATCAGAATTACAACAGAAGAATTGTGTTAAAGTTCATGGTCATTAATGTTCACTATAAGAGCAGTTAATATTGGAAACTTGTGAAACTGCATCTTTCATTACGTCACATTTAAAAATGTATACTAAATTTCTCTATTAATTTGAAAATTAAATTTCCATTCACATCATCATAACTGATTCTTACTTATAATTTCTACACATAAAATGTCTTAGATTTATGTCCTAGCAGGATAAGACTTAGAGGGGAGAAAAAAATCTTAGAACCAAGTAATAAAAAAATATATTGGGATTTGCAATTTAAACGCTAATAGAAAATTAAATGTTATGACATTAATAATGTCTTTGGGAAAAATATTTCCTAAGTTCCTGATTAAAAATTTCAAGTCTGGTATGTAAGAAAACTAACATGAGTTGCAGACAATCAGATCTTTTATTAAAAAAAAATATCTCGCTAACGAATTGAAAATGCTTTTTTATTCTACTATGGACGTCTTATTATTTGTAGATTTATAATTGGAAAGAAAATAGCCTTTGTATATGCTACATGAAAATTCATTCCTATTAATTGGTTGGGAAACAAGCAGTTGTGATTTTATGAGGATGTAATTCCTAAATCTGTTGAATTGTGATTGCTTTTATTATGTGTGACAAATCAGTTGCACACAAAATGAAGATATCACTTCCTTGCATTGCCATTATATTGAGATTGAAATAGTTATTTACCATCACCATTTACTGTAGACTGTAGTACCTCAATACCCAACATTTCTAATTCTGTTACATTATCTTTTCATAAGACTCTACGTTATAATTGCTTATCTAAGTCTGGTAAGGAGGAAAATTGAGATATCCATAAAAATAAGTGGGAGCACTTTTTTTTTTTTCTTTTGAGATAAATAGAGAAGTAAAATATATTGAAATAGAACTATGGGGAGTATTTCAACCATAATTAAGGTCTTCTTGCAACATAGCTGTAAAAGGCAGAAAATAAAAATAAAACCTAATTATCAAGAAAGGATAGTTTGCAACAGGATGAAGGGGGTAAATGGGACTACTTAAAATTTATTTCAGTTTTGCCTTAAATGACTGGAAAAGGAACCTGGGAGACAGTGCAAGACTTTTTCTATAACTTATGAGGAGACTATTTTGAATATAAACTATCATATACATATCACAAAATGAAAATAAATGTTATCTTCAGAAAACCAAAAAGTCAGTTTCATGTTGTCCAATTTATCTACAAGCTTTTTCTCAGCTAGATCTCTTACGAACAAAAAATTTTCTCCATTCTTTACAAACAGTATTTAATACCTCCAATTTTCACTTGAGGTTCAACAGATGGGTTTAATTTGCCACTTCTGACACAGACTTCCAATGTGACACAGTGCAAGACATCTACAAGTAATCACCTGAAAGTTACACTTCCCTCGTCTCTGTTTCTTGGAGGAAATGAGGCTCCCCATTCTCCTGCTGTGCATGGGAGGCAGAGAGCAGGAAGCACTGTTCTCTCCTCACTCCACGGAGAGCTGGGGAACCAAGGCACTGCTTAGAGAGGAATGCAGCTTTCATTTAGCTAAAAATGAGATAAATCCTTGCTTTTCTCAAATCCAGATTACCAATTTCAGCTTCTAGATTAACACTTAAATGAATGAAGTCTTTTATATTTCAATGACCTTCTAATCTCCAGCTGACTTTCTGTTTGGTTCTTAGTACATGCATTGCAATCAATCACCAATCGCAATAGATATAGCCTCTCATGTACAAACATGTTCAAAGAAGGATATGTCACTGCATTTCCTTTATACAGTGTTATAGACGAGATCACTCTCGGATCATGAAAATATCTGTGAAATATTATATCAGGAAATATGTCTTATACTTGCAAGGAAAAAAAAGAAAATTATCTTTTAATTATTTTTTAAATGTTAAAACAAAACTTCAGAATGCAAGAAATAGTCAGGCAAAATAAAAGAAAGAAGAACTTCCTTTTGTGAACAAGGAGATAAAAAGGAGAAAGCCTTAGACTCCTTCTTCAAGAGGATCTTTTATTTTGATTTTGTTTCTTTAATACCAAAACAGTTCTAGGCACAGGGACCATAACAAGATTCATTAGACAGTTTGCGTTTAAATATCTTAACATAACAGAAAGTCAGTTTAAAACTGTAAGTTCAGTCATTTGTGATTTCTCTTCAAGTAAAAAATATTTGGGAAATGGGAAATGATGACTGTCTTAAATAAATGTCTAGTACTGTTTAAGTACCATCATTTTTTCGTTCTAAGAAGTATCAAAGAAAATTAACTATATGTGTGAGTAGCCAGTGTCAATAGCATGTAAAGTTTAATTACTTCACCCTGAATTACATCTAATGTCAAGTTCAATAAACGATGCCATCTGAAAAATGTTTTCATAATGGATTTCAAACAACTGACTGATCTTTTAATAGTAGTTGATGGTTAGAAATTCCAAATCCCAATGAGAAAACATTGTCTTTTAATGAGGTAAGTTACAGCAACATCGCTGAATTTTGTAGTGGTTTCTTTTTCTTTGAATGATCTTATGCAACAGAAAAATAATCTTGAGCAGAGCCTTAGAATAATCAGACAGTAACCCAATCATCTTAGCCTAAGAAAACCATGAAATAAAGGTAGTCTACTGTAAGTGTCATATTAGGATAAAACAAATGTCTAACTTTTGTCTGATTTCAGGACATATTTAAATATTACTGAAACTTGACTATCATTAGAAACATTTTAAAGGAGAACTTTTGGAAGAACCTAGAGAAAAATGTAAACAAATTCTTTTGTTAAGGGACCTAATTCTAAGAATAAAAATAAAAGGCACATGAACTACGAATGTGACTGAAAAATTACTGTTCTTGTCATGCTCTTTAGCAAACAGACTAAACTCACAGATGCTACACAGAATTTCTTTTGTGTAATTCAATGATTTCAATTTGAATAAAGCTTAAATTTTGCAAATGTATTGCTAAAGCAGGAAGGAAAAGAAGGAAAAGCTTGCTAGTATTTTAACCAAAGGACAAGGAAGGATGTTGAGCCAACTTCATTTTATTGTTTACTGTAGCCAAAATCCTTAAACCATCAGTAAAAAAATTATTAAAGGTAGCTTTGTACAAATTAAACACTTTTTAAATCCCCCTTAGCTTATGATAAGCAGTATGAATTTGAAAACACCTGGAAAACACATATTTTTGTTTTGCTTTTAACAGAATTCATACAATGTGAAGATTTCTTTGTAATTAAAGAGGTAAAATTCTAGCTATTTTGACTTTCAAGATATAATTTAATTTTTTTTCTATTAAGTATAAATTAGACAAATAGTATTTTTGATAGCTGAGTACAAAAATGTCTTATTTCATATGGCACTGCTAACATCTAAAATGTAAAGAATTTTTTAATTTAAATTAGACTAATACAGCTCTATAGCTAGAGGTCAAAAATTTCAATGCATGCTTCAATAAGCATACAATGAAAATAAACATTATAAAGAAGAAAATGTAAGGTACTCTCCCTGTATTTTATGCGAAACAATTATGCCCAGGAGAAAAGGTATAAGAAAGATTTTTGAAATTATTTTTAATATACTTAAATTAAAAATAGAGCCCAAATTAGAAATTAGTTCTGTGTTATAATTACATTATTTCCTCTAGTTTTTATTTTTAACTTTTACAAAAGACGGAAGTTTATTGGAAGAAAGAAAATCGTACATATATGTTGATGTCAAAATATCAGCTACACTAAAGCCTTGCGGCCCCCGAAGGGACAAATTTGTCTGAATAATTAATAGTCAAGTGACACAGAATGGATGGATGAATGGATGTTCTCTTAGCTGGGTAAAAAAACTGGCTGGACAGCCAGAGACATAGTTGTGGTGAATGAAGTTAAATCCAGTTGGTGACCTATCACAAGTGGTGTTCCCCAGGGCTCGGTATTGAGGCCAGTTCTCTTTAATATCTTTATCAATGATCTGTGCAAGGGGATTGAGTGTACCTCAGGAAGTTTTCAGAAGACACCAAGTTGTGTGAGAGTTTTGATCTACTTGAGGGTAGGAAGGCTCTGTAGAGGGATCTGGACAGGCTGAATCAATGGGCCGAGGTCAATGGTATGAGGTTCAACAAGGCTCAGTGCTGGGTCCTGCGCCTGGGTCACAACAACCCCGTATTAATGCTACAGTCTTGGGGAAGAATGGCTGGAAAGCTGCCTGGCAAAAAAGGACCTAGGGCTGCTGTTTGACAGCTGGCTGAATATGGGCCAGCAGTGTGCCAAGGTGGCCAAGAAAGCTGACAGTATCCTGGCTTGTATCAGGAATAGTGTGGCCAGCAGGACTAGGGAAGTGATTGTTCCCCTGTAATCAGCCCTGGTGAGGCTACACCTCGAGTACTATGTTCAGTTTTGAGCTCTAAACTATAAGAAAGACATTGTGGTGCTGGAGCATATCCAAAGAAGGGCAATGAAACTGATGAAGGGTCTAGACAATGTCTTTATGAGGAATGGGTGAGGGAACTAAGTTTGTTTAGCCTGCAGAAAAGGAGATTGAGGGGAGATCTTGTCCTCAAAGCACAGAACAGTTCATTCTGACATGCAGGAAGCTGAGCAGATGAGGCAAAAAGCCAACACGGATAAACAAAGAACTCCTGACTGAGCTCGGATGCAGAAAGGAATTGCATGGAGGGTAAAGGCAAGGACATGCCATCTGGGAGAACCACAGAGACATTGCTTGTGTGTGCTGGGTTTGAGATCAGCAAGCCAAATTTGAGAGGGAGTTGACACTCACTAGAGATGTCAAGGGAAAGAAGACAAGATTCTAGAAGTTCATTGGTAGCAGAAGGGAGGCTGAGGGTGTGTCCACTGGTCAGTCGGGAGACACTTGGTGTTGATACACATCAAGAAAGCTTAGGTACTCAATGGATTTTTAAAAAGACTTTGCCCCTAGGTCTCACAGGCCCCTGAGCCTACACTTAGGAAGTGGAACTGAAGGCAGAATAGGGATCACTTAACCCACTTGGGCCTACACAAGGCCATGACACCCAATGGTTTGAAATTGCAGGCGATGATAGAACTGGCTGATGTCTTTGCAAGGCCATCATAGAATCATAGAATGGTTTGGGTTGGAAGGGACCACAAGGATCATCTAGTTCCAACCCCCCTGCCATGGCCAGAGATACCCTACACTAGACCAGGTTGCCCAAAACCCCGTCCAACCTGGCCTTGAACGGTTCCAGGGATGGGGCCTCCACAACCCCTCTGGGCAACTTGTTCCAGTGGCTCACCACCCTCACAATCAAGAATTTCTTTCTAATGTCCCTTTATCACCTTCAAAAGGCTATGGCAAGGAGGTAGGTTCCCAGTGCCCTCTCTGGAAAACACCACACTCATCTTCAAAAATACAAGAAGTGGGGAAATTGCAGTCCAGGTATTCTCACCTAATCCTAGAATTCCGGTCTTATGAAGACAGTCTCATGAAGGAGAAGAACATCCAGCACAGCTAAAATCAGTTACATGAAGAATTTCACTGACATTGAAAGCATTTTAGACATATGTTAAAATTGTTTGCAAGAATGTTTATATATCAGTCAGTCCCTCAGATTTGAGTAAATGATAAAAGGCATAAAATTAAATCAGCTACTTATGTAACAAATTAATAGTACATTGGCACCAGCTCTGGCTGTCCCCAACTTGAGTTTTCTTTCAACTTTTTTTCTAATTTGTGTTTAAATTTGAGTATTTGGTCTTGTACTGAATGTGGTTTTCTTCAGAAAACTGAAAATTATCTACCAAACATTATAGGTTTTCAGACAAAAAATATTTTACGTTTGGACAAATAAAAAGGAATTTCTTTTGCAAAACCAGTTTTATTTCCATATCTATTTCTTGCTCAATGAAATCCCAGTGGAGCTGGGAACTTTGTTCTTTTGTTTCACATATTTTTAGTTAAAAAGAAAGGAGAAAAGAAACGTTGCCTGAAATCAATAAAATCAATAAAATGCTGTTCTGGCATAAAATAATCTCCTCTTTATTTTGCTATCAGTCAGTTTGTCTAGATTTCCAGACAGTCCTTTGCCTCTGACACAGTCATATATAACATGATGTATTTGTATGTCACACACCATTGCTTGGATATGCACTTGATAGTCATATTATAAAAAATCAAATTACTTCAGCTTTATATTATGGCACTAAAGAAATTCTTTCCAAATTTTATGCACAGTAAACAATACACAAGTATTTATACAAATAGATGAAACTGATGCTCCTGTAAAATTCACAAAGTTGATAGTAATAAAGTTTATTTAGACTGATTTTATTATTAAAAGTATTTAAACCATCTGTGTTTATTTTAGTTTAGCAAGGTTCAATTAAACAAAAAAGCAAATTTTTACTACTTTTAAAGAGGGAGAATTAGGCAAACTTGTTATAGTACAGATTGAAACACCCATAACTCTATTGAATTTCATTCAGCTCCTTATTAAAATACCCTAATTTATAATTAGCCTGCTGCACAAGAAAAAAAAAAATTAAAGCAAGAACCCATTAAACAGAATCTCTTCAGGTGGTCTCCAAATCAATCTGTAAGGAAATAGAACATTGCATTTCTACATTTAAAAAAAAATAATAAAAAAAATAAAAAAAATCCCACATTAATTATTGATCTCTTTTCTGTATTGTTTAATGTAATATTTCTTACACACTTGGAAACTACAGCAAGCAGCTTCCTGAAGCCAATGAGAAGATGTTTCTTTGGCAGAGAGTTCAAGAGAATGGAACAGAGATAAGTTTTATTACTCCTTGTTTGAGAAAACACAAGGAACTCCAGCATGCATAACGTCTGCTCAGAAGGACTGTTTGCACAGCAGATATTGCCTTTCTTAGGTCTGGGGACTGGGAATATACATGAGGACAGCTGCCTCACTCTGCTTGTCATATAGTGTGTAGATCAATTCTGAATAACCTGAATGCACAGAGACAGGTTCAGATAAGGGAACTAGCTCCTTTTCACACTTTATAGAACATGGAGAACTGCCATATAAGACAGCATGATGCGCAACATTGTCCTATAGCACAGCACTGTCCCAATAGTATAGTGTGATGCACTCCTTGCTCCCCCAAAACGTTCATATCTGCTTAGCCATCTTACATAAATATACTGATCTTCTTACAACCAGAATTTTCCCTTCCCTTCCCTTCCCTTCCCTTCCCTTCCCTTCCCTTCCCTTCCCTTCCCTTCCTTTATTCCTAGTCAAATCATGGTTCCTTGAATTCACCCACAATGTGAATACACACTATGTTTTTGTTACGAGTGTTAATTGTGGTAAACTAAACTGTTAGACTGATCATGAACATCTCACAATTAGCCCTCATTTATTAATGCAATTTAATGGCTCAGTGGAACTGATCGCTTAAATAATAATCTGTTACTTTTTCCCTCTATGTTTGCATACCTTAAAATCTGAGGGTCTCAGTCTCTCAAGAAACAAGTATTAATATAGGAAAATGTATTAATATATGATTAGAATTTCTTGAACCATTTAAATATTTTCTTTTTAGGACCAAAACACTCAGTCACAACATTTTGACTTCATTCTATTTGCTTTAAGCAGATTGTTCTGAGATATCTGAGCTCATGCCAGACTGGATTTTCCACTGCTGGTGCATACACAATGCTAGCTATGAAAAACGCCACCTGGACTCTCTTTGGCACATGAACTGATTTAGTAAAAGGCTTGGGAGCTGCATGTCTCAGCTATACTAAGCAATATCTCATTGCAAAATTGTTCGTTACTGTTACTGGTCTGTAATTTTCACAGTGTGTGCAAATTTTAATTACAGAGGAATAGCTGCAGCCTTGCTTGTTTTATGTAGCTGGTTCCATGGCAAAGATATTTTGAGGAATATAGGAAGATATATCTAAGTCTAAGATCTTTATTCTTTGCAGTAACTTTTAATGAAAACGGATATGAATCTGACTCTGCTGATTTAATATTTGCCCAAAACAAATAAAATCTTCTCTCGATGTATACATCTGTTTCTCTAAGACGGGTTTGTATAACATGAGAAATTTATAAAAATCCAAAATTATGAATCTTACATCACCATGAACTATAAAGTCTTATTTTTTAATCACTGGTAGCAGTTTCCAGTGTTGGTTATGTTGTCCTCTTCTAAGTGGTAAGAAGTGGCTATAGGGTAATCATCTGCCCTTATTTCTAGGGACACAGTTTATTTAAATATGTTCTTGTACCTATACTGAGAAAGGCGAGTCAGTCAGTGAAATCTCTACATAAAATGCTAAACAATGTCTTTATTTCTTAGACATTGGTTCCACTATAATATTCAGTCTAAGGAAGCAAGTCTTTCACAAAACTAATTGCATGGCTTGAAAAGAATGAAAGACAGACAAAAAGAAAGAAAAATTATCTCATTTAGCATTGTCCTGAGACTGACAAGAATGGCACACCTGAAATAGATATGAAACCACTTCATGTGAAGAACAGCAGGTGCTACATCATCAGCCTCAAGTAGAAGTGAACCAAAGGAAGAAAAGTCTTCAACTCAGCAAAGTTTGTTAGTGAAAACGTAAATTGAAAATGCTTGCTATGTATATGTTAGCATGTGTTTTCTAAAGATTGGTGAATATTTAGTGCAGTATAGACCTATGTAACATAATATAAAACCAACTCCTTCTGATGGAGTTTGAAAGTTTATATAGGGGGATGGCATGAGACATCTCTGGGAATAATTATTCTGGCTCAGCAGCCTGTCAGCAGGACACTCTGGCTGCCAGGAGACTTTGCTGTGTTGTAATACTGCTGTAGACTAGCAGTGGAGCTAAAAAGAGAAGGGAACTTCATTTGAGCTTGGAATAATGACTGGGTGAGAGCTTCAGCTCCACTCCCAAAAAAAGCCAAAAGCCAAAAAACACCAAAACCACAGAGAGTTCCCTTAAAAATGAAATTCTTTCATGTTTCAGCATAAGACTGTAGTTTGAAGAACTTCAGAACAGGGAAATTTTGTGAGTACTCCTGGGTTATCTGTGCTGAAAAAGGTTTCATTAATAATGTAATTAAGAACATGCTCTGAGTACCTCTTATCAGCTACCAGCAACTGTTACTGCAATACTTACCCTTACGGATATATTTATTTATTTAAAGAAACAATTTCCACTGTCCTTGAAATGTAAAACAATATATTTGAAAAAAAGTGTCTGTGGTTTATCAGAAAGGATTGTGATTGGAATTATCCTGTGTAGTAAATCTTTTGGTGCCTAAAGCTGATCAAAAGATCCTGAGAACAAACAAAACACAAACAAAACCAAAAACAAACTAGCAAATGCATTCTTATGCAAACCTCCTTATAGAGCTTTTCACACATGAACACACATCTCATCTATAATTACAGTGAAAGAGAGGGATGCTACACTTTGAGAGCATCTGCATTAATTCTTACTGGTTTATTTAAGTTTCTCCCAGATCACCTGGAAAACAAGTATACTAATGCCACTCATTCAACTCTCAGTATCTCTATGTCTTATTAATATGAAAGTGCTTGAGTTTACTTAATATTCCCTAAGACTTTGCCATGTGATCAAATGCTCTGATGTCAGTGGGACCACCCGTACCTGGAAGTTCAATACAAGGAAGGTTTACAGGAATTATGATGTGGAATGCCAATACAATAAACCTTCAGATTACCTAGAGCTTTACTGGATGGATTCTACTCTGGATCATACAGCCACAAAATAAGGTTTTAATCAGTCTGTTTAGGTTAAGAGCCCAATTAATCCCTGTTTAGCTAAACCTATAAATGCATGCTGATTTAGACATAAGATTAAATCTTGCTGATGACAGGGACCATTTAATTAAATGTTTCCTAAAATTCCTCCAAATAAAAGGAGAGAGACACACAGAGATATAGAAGGAATTACACAAGAGATCCAGACATTATTCTCCATTATCTAAGATTTTCTTTTTCCAGAAAAAAACAAGTGGCTAAATCTTTCCAGTTATGCTGTAGTCTGAAAAAAATGACAGAATAAAGGGTTTCAAATATTTTTCTTTAAAATATTAAGAAATATAGCAAGGAACTATTTCAAAATATTGCTAAACACAAAGTTTTGCAAGAGGAAAGACACATACCTTAGAGGTACAGAAAACTGATTTATATGGCAGTAGTTTTAGTAAAAACATAATTTCATTCAATACTAGATCACAAAATTCTATAAAATGGCTGCCCAAGAATAACAATGTCTAGCCAAAAAAACCATCAATCTATAATATTTATTTTAAAATATTTTACAAGATTTGGTTTTAGATGTCTTCGTTTTGAGAAGATTTGCTTTAGCAGTGACTTTTTGAAATTTAACCTTAATGTCTCTTTAGGAACCAACACTGATAATAATTGGGGTAGAACAATTCTAGAAAAGTATTTTGAAAATCTGAGCTTGAACTCCGCATACTAAAAGCGACCTGAAAGGCTTCTGCATACTTTTCTATAGCAACGTTCAGTGCACTGAACAAAAGATTTGGGATTGTTGGTGTGGGTTTTTTGTTTTGTTTTGTTGTTAGGGGTTTTTTGTGTTTGTTTTTTTTTACTGCAAATAGCATTTGGAAACATGCTGTAGATTTTCCTGGTTACGGTTTTATGACATGTTGCTGAAATTAATAGGAAAATCATTCAACTGCCTAAGAAAAAGCAAACCCCTGATGCTTTATAAAAGTGTTGATCTTTTAAAAGTAGATGGTTACCTGTACACAAGTCAAGAAGGAAAGGTTGGGCAAAAGGGTGAGTATGGAAGCAGTAGAATTGGTTTGTCAGGCCAGCAGACAAGGATAAGTATTTTGGTATGCTCAGAGTCTTTCATTACCACCCTTATCCTGGAGTAAGATATCTAGTAACTACACAGACAACTGACATCCTGGTACATGAACGGGTCTTGCTGGCTCACTTCCGTGCTTTCTGTCAGACTCATCTTTTTCTCTAAACTTGTCTTCTGCATGAGTGTTGTGCTTTACTATCATTTACTGATGGTGTGCCCCTGCCTTTCATGATGTAGTGTCTGACAGGCAGCTGCAGATTCTGAAAACTCCTCAGTTCTGAGGGACAAAAGCTACAAATATTTTTAGTAAAAATGTTAGCTCACAGAAATAAAGACAGGTTTGTGCTTCATGAAACATTTTATATGAAAGAAAAAAGTCAGTGGCACTAAGACATTTTGTAAGGAACCTGGCTGACAGGGTTGAAATACTTCATGTTTTCTTCTCTTTGCACTTGGATTTCTCAGCCCTAGGTTCAGTGCCCTCCTCCTGAGCTATCCCCCAGGCTGCAGCCGGGCACTGCCTTGGAAAGTGCTGCTGACAAAGGCCAAGACAGTGACAATTTGTACTTCAGCAAATGGTAACAATCAGCACGTTCCCTCACCCTATTTATTTTACTGTTGGACGTATTTCCAAGTAGCCTTCTGTAGGGAAAAGCAAGACAGAGATACATCAGGTAGCATACACTTACTGGGGGAAGGTGGGAACCCACATAAAAAAAAAACAAAAAAACAACAACCAATATATGGAACACCTAGCTTGGATATCACAGAGATTTACTCTGTGTCAGCACAAATGTATTTTGATTGATAAACTCTGTTTATTAAATAATATATAGTGGTTTAGACATTGTGTTACACTGATCTGTGTAAGTCCTGGTTCTGGGTTGTTGTCAGGCAAAAAAGATGTGCTATTTTTGTGGTATCCCCTAGCACTCCACACCACAATGGACCCAATTCACTAAGACATGGAACATTATAGATCTGATTTTCTTCCCACTCCAATGGTTTTATGGAAATGATGGAAAACCCAGTGGTTTTAATGGGAAAGAATTAAGCTCCCTAGATACCTATGTAGTGTGAAAAAGATTTAGTGGGTGTTCTAACATATTTTCATATGTTAGTGACACCTTACAGGATTAAGTAAAACAAATAAAATATAGTCAGGCAGATAAGACAGATAAGTGAAGAAACTAGGACAACTCTTTCATCTTTATGCTGTTTGGTGTAATCCAGGTCATACTGGTATTGATTTACTGCTAGCAAATGATTTGATAATTACTACAAAGTGAAGCTGCTTTATCACATTTTCTACATCCATCTCAATCCCACACAAACCTTCAATAATTGCTGATTCATTCAGAAGTCTGAGCAGCAAGAAAAGAACTGAAAAGATATTGATATAGATTTTACTTCTCATCTTGAAAAGTCGAACTAAACTGGGGTTCAGATGAGTAAGTTGGACAGTATGGGAAACTTCCCTTATTATCATCTAGATTGGCTTTGCAAGTCTTTGTGTATCTGCCATTTCTCAGTGACACAATTTTAGAGTTGCCTACAAACAAGAAAATAAATTGCATCTAACATAGTACACTTTAAAGTCACACGAATAGGTCAATAATTAATTTCCAAAATATCTTAATTGTGAAGGGTGCTGTTTCCTTTAATTTTTAACCAGTAAACAGTAGTACTCAGAGGCTTTGAAACATATACAAGTATGGTCAGAGAAGTCAGTAATACCTCCAAAAAACATATTTCCATTCATTTACATTGGGAACAAAGGAATACCAACACTGAAAACATTCTGTTCTCAGCAGAATTTTCCATGGTAACCTGTAACTTGCAACTGTATATCTAGTGTGACTTCCATGTATAAAAATCCAATAAAGAACTGTGAGAGCAGCCCTATTTAGGTCACCAAAGGAATGAGAAATTAATCAAATGAAGTCATTCTGTAGCAGTGTTTGCTCAGCAGTAAAACGACACAAAGGCACATCCACACAGTTTACTAAAGCTTAATTCATTTGGATACTTGTGATCAAAGGCTTCAAATAATTACAAAGAAATGTCAAGGCTGCAACATTCTGGCTAGAATGAATCAAAGAGGGAAAAAATAAGAAAGAAAGGAAAGGAAACAAAAAGGAATAAGAAGCCCAACAACCAAATTACATCCCCAAAATTGCTTTTTCCAAGGGGGAAAAAGCCCCTGCTTTTTTCCCCTAGAAAATGCATTTTCTGAACTATAAAACAAAACAGTTCCTCTTATTTATTCTGTCAGACTTTCTGTGACTGTCACAGTGCAATGGTGGCACCTATTGGTCTATGATATATGTAAAAGTCACACTCCGCAAAGGATATTTTCTAAATTAATACAGTCCACTCTCTGTTTCTCCATGCTGAGAGCAGCACTAGAATGACAATTCCTGCATTGAGGTGACAGCATGATTCATAGTAATAGCTCTGAAATTAGTAATCAGGATTCTGCCCACATGTTGTGACTGTATTCTTGAACTGAAGCAACTGCTACTGAGCTGATCTTTTAACAGGTAGTAGGTCTATCAGTTCCCTCCAGAATAACTGGATGGGTGCCCCCTTCTGTGCATGAGTCATTTTCTCTGATGTTTCCTGAGAAGAGAGAATAAATAAGGGGAACATACGTGCAAGAATAAGTAACGGGAGTCCTGTGTGAGTCAAGCTGTGCAAAATGGGGTTTGCTGTTTCTTAATCTGCTAGAAAGAAGAGTATACAGAAAAAGCTGAGGTGATATGGGGAAAGGACAGCCGTAGCGGACAGGTATACATTCACAACTGTCCCTGAGCTCACTGTCCTCAACAGTGCTAAGTATGCACATCAGTGAGCTGTAGTTCTTTCAGCAAGTTTGTATGTATAGACAAAATAACTATTCTGCTTCCTCCATGCTTTCCCCCCCACCCCGTCTTTTCTTATTAGGATAAAGAACTTCCCAGAAAAAGACAGTGAGAAAATGGGTGTATCTTCACTACAGGCAATAAGTGATGTTTGGGAATATCACAGTGGTTCAAAATACAAACCTCATATTCTTCTTTGAAGAAATAACTAACCTCGACATTGGTCTTCCCTTTCTCCTTCCCCTTCCCTTCCCTTCCCTGCCTTCTCTTGCCTTTCCCTTTACTCCTGAATCACTTAAAAAAAAAGAAAGAAAAGCATATACTTCATCTTTTTCATACCTGTAAAATAAACTGACTCTGGGCTATTTTTACAGAAAAGAACTTACAATTTAGATACTCTCTAATTTTGTATCTGTTTTAGGTTTAGAGATGTATGTAGACTATTCAACATTTGTAGCAAGATGAGACCATTATGACTTAGTACTACCTCAGGTAATAACTGCATCCATATTTAATTCAGAAACGGAACTTAGTTAAAGACATGAATGCTATACAGGCAAAACTACAAGCAGCAGAATGGGTAAAATGCTTTCAAGTGTAGAGAATCTTTCTAGATACACCATATTATAAGTTCAGAGGAAAAGTAAAGGGACAAAGTAAAAGCTTGCAGAGTTATATAAAAGAAGAAAGGACATAATTAAAAATATGATATTTCCTTCAAAAAGAGGAAGTCATGCCCAAATAATGTACAAGTTGACAATAAAACTGTAAAAAATGAGGCCAGAAGACATGTAGGAGAAATATGAAAACTACCAATAAAGTCTTTTTCACAGCTTTCTAAGGAATATGGGGGAGAAGCTGAGGTCTAGTGGGTGATTGGTCAAAAGGGTCATTCAAGGAAAAAGGTGAAAGAAACTATAAAATAGCTATTCACCTTAGTGTTTAACACAAATAAGTAAAAGGCAATTTCTTTCCAAAGGTTATCTTTGTAGCATCAATTAAGGAATGATCTCTCCCTGAAGCTGAAGACGGTAAAAAACTGGAAAAGTTATTAGGACCAACTACTATGTAAAAATATAAACAACCTGAATATTTACTCTCATTTAATAGAGATTGGGGACAACAGGGATGGATGGTTATGCATACAGATGCACATTTAAAAAATTGCTCTGAAGAAAACTGGGAAAATATAGGAAAGGAAGTCTGACTTTCAATAAGAAAATCAGAAAAAAATATATAATAAACAGAGATAGCAGATATATAGAATAGAATCTTTAGAATCTCTAAATCCTTAGAATAAAGATAAAGCTTTTGTCAAGAAAGTCAGCTTCAAAATCTATCTCAGACCTTTGAGACATTAAATGAGAATGCAAATAAGGAATGAAGGTGGTTAAGTATACTTTGATTTCAAAAAAACAAAACAAAAAAATAATATAATGAGGTACGCACACAAAAGGCGTTAAAGAAGCTAAGTATGAAATGAGATATAAAATTGAAATAAAATGGAAGTTCTTCTATATTAGTGGCATAATAAAGTAAGTAACAGCTAGAAAGAGTAAATTTTCAGTTTCCTGGAAAAAAAAAGACATTATCAATAGAACCTAATAGGAATTTCTGCTGTGACCTATTTGTTCTGCATACCCTTAAATACATAATCTGGAAAGGAGAGCGAGTAGTAAGGTGCAAAGTTTGCTGACAGTATAAATTATTGACAGTTGTTAAAAATGAGTGGTGACAACAAAGGTAGTTGCAGAAAGATGCTATGATTTTGAATGACAATTATAAAATATAAGGTTATATTGTTAAAATATAATTTTAACACTGATACATTAAGACTAATATTCATAAAAGCAAATAAACAAAAGGTTTACCTCTTCAACAGTAGGCTGAATTTAGATATTGTCACTCTGGAAATAGATATTGAAGTTCTTATAAAGTATTAATTCTTTACACAGTTGGTTAAAAGGCACGTAGGATTTCAGATTTGTTAGGTAGGATATAGAAAAGAGTGTATGCTACTGTGTAAAGCTGTGGTACCTCCTCAAAATGTACAAAAGACAGAGCAAAGTAGCAAGGATTTTCAGTAGTACAGAATACTTTCCATGTATGGAAAACCAGGATTCTTCAGTTCAAGGAGGAGATGATGGAATGAAATATGACAGTGTGATATAAAGTTATAAATGAGAATGATAAATTAAAAAAACAAAAGATTTTTTTAAGGAATTTAAGAGAGAACATGGAATGAAAGAATTAAGTATCAGATGCAAAACAAAATTAAATATTTATCTAAATAATATATGATCTCATTTGGAAATTGATTATGTAAGATTTTCCAAATGAATGCATAAATGTAATGCACAGATATATTAGAGCTGTTTTCCCTAGACTGAGTTGATAATGGTCTTGTAAAATCAGACTCATGATTTAAGCTTGGCCATATGAAAACTCATTAGATTTCTTGCACGACATCATAATGCATAAATGACTATGCACATTTCCAACTGTACTGAATCTTCAGTGGATTATGACTGTAGGTTAAGATCCCTTACCTAAGCTTTTAAGTCATTCTTTCAGATATGGTCTTTGCCAAGCATGGTGTCTTACCTTTTTTCACTTAAGTGACCTAAGGAGGAGAGAAAAAAAAGTTTTTACATATCAATTTAATCTGATAAAACACTGTAACACCTTAATCTTGACTAAAGGGGTTTGTAACATGACTGTAGAGAATATAATTAAGGTAGTTGCCTGACTGGCAACTTGCTTTTTTTTAACTTCAGTTTTCCAAACATAGCATTCACCTTGAATTACTTGGAGTTATAGATATTTTTCTTTGTATGTAACTGAGTAAACATTCAATATTATATTTCTCTAAAATTTTGTGTGTAATGTAAGAGATACAGAGGCAGAAAAAGAAGCATTATGATTATATACATTTCTATGACCCCTTAGGACCCCAGCAAAACAACTTTCTTCGAAAATCTCTGTGCTGAAAATGCTGCTACAAAAATCTGAGGTTCTCTGAATATGAAAATTAACAGTTAGTTAAACTCTTACTTTAATATTGAGGGTTAACATAACATTTGTTCAGCTTGGGTTTTTTTATCCCCGAACTAGCATTTTAGTTATAGATAATTCATAAAACAGTTTGTTGGTTGGTTTTTTGGTTTTTCTTTTTTTTTTTTAGTCCTGAGTCAACTCCATTTTAAGCTTTACATAATAAGTTGAAAAGGTTTATATTTGAAAATTTAAACTTCTGTATCAAGTTCATGAACAGCTCTTATATGACTATGATAAAACTTAAATAACATTATTGTAATATTTATAATATTTGTAATATTTATAATAAGCCTGAGTTTAAACAGAAAGAAAAAAAAATCCATTCTTTTTACTCTGATAAGTTTTGAGTACCTTAAGAAATAATTGATTTTATTTCTACATATAAGTTAATTTCTGACTGCCGGAAAAACATTAAAACAGTTTTTATATCTATACCTTTTTGTATGAATGTGAAGTTTCAGTTTGTACCTATTACCGCTTCAGGATGTCATAACAATATTTTAATAATTCGAATTTATATTGTGCTGAAATTAATGAAACTATTCTCATAAGCATAAATGTATATCCCATGATTATTCACATCAACTTTACTGAGATTTCCACATTTCAAGGGTTGGCTGATAAAGTTAGATATTAAAATCAAGATCCACAAACAGTTTATTTGAAATACTCTACAGCTTTGGCTTCCTGGTGGTACATTCTAGTGCTGCGATACAATCATACTTTTCAGACTTGAACATTTACTGTCCAGTACTACTCAAGTCTTTGAACTTTTCACTCCACATTTTCTGTTTGTTATGAAAAGTATAAGTTCTGATACATTTTTTCAGAAAGATGCTTTGGCCAAAAAAGTGATATGGGTAAAAATCCCATTTGATCCACCACTAGGTTATCATGCTTTTAAATATTCTCTAGAAGTTTAAAATTCTCATTTCCCTCAGGAATTTAATATTTGAAGAGTCATCAGGTTCCCTTTATCTGAAGGCAACTGTGACAAATGATTCCCTTCATGAAATGGACTGCAATGAAATAAAACTTCACACCAAGGGAGTTGTTTTCTTTTTAAAATCTCCTACTTCTTGGGAGACAGTTTCAGAGCATCCGTCCATGCAGTTTAAACTTTTCATATGCATAGCCTAAGCTTACTGTAGGAAAAATCCTTCACTACATACAAAGCAGTCTCATTCCTGATGAAAAAGATCATGTACAATGTTTAATTAAAAAAAAAAACAACAAAACAACAACAACAAAAAAACCCCCACACCAGACTAAGTGTGTTTCACTTAGTCTATTCTTTTACTTCAGAGAAAAGCAAATGAACTTCAGGGTGAAAAAAGCCATCTCACAATATACACAATTATCTAGTGGATATATTTTATTGGGTACTCGAGAAGCAGGGACCAATGTCAGCTGTATTCAGACAAAGGATTCCCTTTTGTCATATGAACTGGCATTAATATTTGGTGGGTTTATTAAATTTTAGTGCGTTTAAAGAAGAATGTAGCATATTTCCCTTTGTTCTGAGAAAGATGCCTATGAAAAATAAGCATCTGCTTTTTGTTCATAATATTTCACAGACTGACATTTTTAACATTATTTAGTATGCTAAATAATTAATTAGTCTATGAAATATCACAGTAATAGAGTTTTGGTTTAGCTGATCTTCATACTAACCTCTATTAGAAGATGTAATGGTATAAATTAGAAAACATCTAAGTTTTATAGTAAAGTATGACTTTTCTTTGGTGTTACTAAATATAGGCAGGTAATAATATCAAGATGCAACATGCTCCACAGTTAGATCTTTTATCTTTAAGGTCCTCTTAACATGAGGAACATGTCTCTCCTTCCAAGTGATGATCGTCTTAATCTAAGAATTAAACCAGAGATGTAAATAAAAAATGTGTGGCACAACTATCGTTTTATTTTCTTCACTTATTCTCTGATAGATTTAAATATTTGAGTAACTCATTTTTTGGTGTGCTTATATTATTGTAAATCACCTTATTTTTGTTAGGGAACTGTAATCTGTACGTAGGCCTCCCTTTTTATTTTCAAAGTTATAGAATGTAGTTTTGTTTTCTTTTTCTCTATTACTTTTATCATTCCACCCCTTAAATCAGTGGACAATTTTTGTCTCAAATGATTTCTTGGCCATATTGAGTAATAGGAAAAGAAGAAATGGCCTCAAGGTGCGCCAGGGGAAGTTTCGGTTGGATATTAGGAAAAACTTCATGGAAAGAGTAGTGAGGCATTGGAATGGACTGCCCAGAGAGGTGGTTGAATCACCGTCCCTAGGAACATTCAAAAACCATGTAGATGTGGCACTCCAGGACATGGTTTAGTAGGCATGGTGGTGTTACATTTACGGTTGGACTTCATGATCTTGGTGGTCCCTTCCAACCTTAGAGATTCTATACTAATTTCTCCTTGTAGTTTCTAGTATGAAAGATTCTTTTTTCTTTTTTCTTTTTTTTCACTTCAGAGAGTGCTGACCCATACTCATAATGTATCCTACACGGACACTCACACTAAAGAATTTTATGATTAAAAATATTTATATTTTGAATTTCCCTTGAAAACCAACAAATTCAAAATAAAATCAAAATGTCCAAGCACCTCTAAAAAATATTTGCTAAGCATAACATATATTATTATGTGTGCTTTTCCAAATGAAATAACTATCACAGATGTTGTAGTTATTTAATAAAAATAAAACGATCTTGTTTCCATTTTTTCTTCAACTCATTCATCTCATTTTTTCTTATAGATAGGACTGCTCAGAGAATACAACTTACATTCTGCAGAACATTTTAAAATCAGAGCAAAGAAGTAAAAATTCCTCAATATTGACTGAAACAATATAAGCTTCAGAAATAATGCTGTAGGATGAAATATTTTTATGCTGAAACCTTTCATATTTTTAAATAACCAAAGGCATAATCATGGACAAATTTTCCACTAAGGTAGTTCAGAAAATTCAAGGTTTATCATGTAACAGAAACACTCCCTCCTTGTTGACTGTTAAATGAAAGCAGATCAATTACAGTTGCTGTTTTCTAATTTCATTTGTCATTCCAAACAGTCACCAGAATATATTAATTTCATATCTTATTACCAATGTCAAATACTATATTAACATTATAAAAAAACATTTCTAATAGAACTTACATTCACAACTCCTCCAGCTTGTCAAGAATAAGACATATGACAGACACTAATGATATTATTTTTTCAGGGCAGTTGTTCTTTAAACATTCCTCAACATGTTCTTTCAGTTTTCTGAAATTATCTAGTCCATATATGTATTTACAATTTTTATTTATTACAATGCAATATATTTTAAATCTAATTCTATCGATAAGTGTATTTTGCTATCACTCTATTTTGCAGTATCACCGTACTTAAAATAGTGTTGGCTACTGAATATTTATTTTTATTGTTGCTGATATGAATACAGCCTCACTGCACAACAACCTTGTAATGAACTTTGGTATTAGGACTTAATTGTTATCTTTTCAGCACACATTTCAAATGAATGGGCTAATTGCTTCTCTTGTCAAAAGCATAAAACTTTTTTCATTTCAGATGTAACTATCATCTATTTCTGTTCAAGGTCATACATTCTTTTCTGCCATAAGAAACTAATAAGACCTAGGTAGGTAATTAAAAAATAAAATTGGTTTACGCTTGTGTAGCCATTTGTATCCATTACGTTGAAAGCTTTTATGTAAACCACACATGAAAATATTAATATAGTCAAGAGCTATTAATGAAACCCAATTCGCATGTACGAAAGGAATTACTACGTCTTTGTAGTTATTTCTTCAGTACCAAAAATTGCAATATTGAACATCACTATAAAAATGATCAGATGAACATTTACATCTGTTATGGAAGGCTTAAGCTAAATATCTTTCGTTCCTTATTTTATTAGACTTTTTTGTCTATCCCACCATTGGGATGAAATAGTCACATTTTCACTCCTGAAAAGAACTGTGACTGTTTTCAGAAAGGTCTTTTACAATCTCAACATTCATGTAAGATTATTATCACAATTCTTGAACCAAAATGATCTGGACATATTTCTGATTTTCTGCTTTACAAATTACTCAATTACAAAGAAATTGTGATTCCTAGAGACACTCTTACCTTTTTTTTAAAATGTCTAACTTCTGCACACAATAATTGCTCTGCCTGTCAAACAGAAATGACTACTATGGAGCCATACTCAGACAGGTCACCATCTAGAAAAACTTTAGACTTCATTCTTTGGATACATATTTATGCTCAATTTTTCTCCTCTAGGAAAGTTACTGATTAGTTTTTCTTGTAGCTGTTGGCCACTGGATTTTACAAAATTTATTTCTAAATATGCAAGGTTTATTTCTGTTCACCAACATTTCAAATACAAAAAGACTCCCTTCTTGCTGCACCAGAAGATGACATTTTACTTCAACTTGTTTCAGTGAAGACAAGAAAAAGCATTATAGTGTTGCCTGAATTTTCATTTCTAGAAGAAAGGTCATTCCAACTCCAAGTAGTCATTGTTCTGTGTGTGAAAATGTAACACCTCGCATGCTACCAAATCAGCCCTGCAAACTTTGGGTCCTTTCAGGAGTCAAGTTATACCACTGAAAGATAAGGAAAGTAATTCCAAATAGTATGTACTTTTAATGTATATTTTTTTCCATAAAGCAAGAATGTCACTTCCTGTGATTTCTTGCTTTAAAATCTCTAAGACTTTTTAATAATTATGTTCAAACACACCTGAACTGAAAAAAAAGACAAGAAATTATTCCAAAATCATGCAGTTTAAATATGCCTATCTATAGAATCTAAAGATTAGAAGGAAAATTGAAGTGATTAAACTTGGTGTTTGCAGTGTGACTAAACCATGAAATTGAATAATCTTTTCTTTCTGTCTGTCTATCTATCTGGTTATTTCCTTTAACTGCCATTGCATATTATCTTGACATTTTTTGAGATGAGCATCAGGCCCAGCTCCACAATCATTACTCAGGCATTACTCAGAGAAAATTCCCATTAAAAAAAAAAAAAAAGAAAAAATACTGCACTCAAGCCAAAGACATTAGTTCACTGGTTGTCATTCCCATTAAAAATAAACTTGATATCCTAAACTGTAATCATTACATTTGCTAAAACCTTCTGAAACAAAATATTCATTAAATGTATTTGAGAATTGTTAACTAGTAAAGTGGAAGAATGATGTTATATGATCAGCCACTTCGCCCTCTATTGCAACCTATTCATTATACCCCTGCGACGAAATATAGCTATGATTTACCAGAGTAAGGCAATGATTTCTACCATTTTAATACCAGTGTAAATTGTGGAAAAAACCCTTTGGTTTGGGCAGATAAAACAATCATCTTTTTAGTAATACAGAAATGTTAACATTTCCAATGAGCAAGAGAGATCAATAGGATATTAGTTTTATAATTTTATCTGTGTCTTCCACTCCCTGAACTTAGGTGCCCATTCAATACTGACTCACAGGGAAAACCATCACTCCCTGAATGATGACCACTGCCAGGAACACTCACATAGAAATTTCACAGGAAATATATCTCTTAGATGACGGTTATCAGTTTGGCTGACCCATAGAGGTCACAAGCCAAAATAACATATGACAGTATTACTACACTCTCAAAGGTACTTTCATAAGATGTGGAGTTATTTTGACACTTAGGGTCTGGTATTTATTGATTGATTTATTTAATACACCCCATCTCCCCATCTGTCCTTCTTTTATTCTTCAGTTAAGTATATTTACTTAAACAAGTCACGAAGATCCAGTTTCCTTTATGAATCTTTTTACCCCACAGTTGCCACAGCAGCACCATTACGGTTTATAGCCACTTGGACTTAGCATTGATTCAGCCAAAATTATGTTGGCTGTATACTGAAGAAGGAAACTTTTCCTCCTAATGATCTCATTAGACTGTGATGAATAATCTCCCCAGGGAGGTCATCAAAGCCATGTCATCAGCATTATTTAAGCCTTCTACCCCTCTTAGTCATTTTTATTATAGCATTGTCTATGAACCCAAGCTAAGATTGGAAATCCTATTGTATTCCGTGCGTGGTTAAGTGTAGTCCTTGCCCTGAAGAGCTTAATACCTAATTAGATTAGACAGCTGTGACAGCAATGTTCAAAATGTCACAAACATTTTTAAAGCTTGCCATAGGTTTGCCACCAATACCACCACAGGCTTGAAATGTAAAAAATGAAAAATAGCAGGACAAAGGTTTTCAAAGAAATCTGAAGTTCGCACACAAAATAGGAAATAGGTGCCTGAAGTGGAATAAGAGTCCAGAAGTTAATATTCACAGTTCTCACCCTCCCCCTTTTTGACTCGTGCTGCTATTTTCATCTCTAGGAGAAATTTTCTCTCCTGACATTCAGCAAATGATGCTATACCTAACTCCTTCATATAGAAAGACTGACATGTTTAAGTAATTCTATAAATTATACACAAACCTGAGGCAAGCATAAATCATTTTTTGCTATAGTTCTCTTCAAATACAACCTAAATCCTTATGCACACATTTTCACACACACACATCTATATACACTGGTGCCGGATGGCTTTATTAAAGAAACAAAAGATGTTACAACACTGGCAACATTTTTAGTGGTTTATCTATTGAGGTGAATTTAACCCCTGGCTCACTGGAGAGAGAAAGGAACATGCAGTCATCCACATCTGAAACCTGTCAGTTAAATATTATGTACAGTTCTTCTCAATGGGCATCTCGGCACTGAGTCACAGCACACTCACATACTTTAAGTGTAATTACTTATACCAACCTCAACACTGTGGTACTCAATTTTCTGCAGAGGCACATTAGGCTGTATGACTAGTATTTGTCAGGTATGGATGTTCTCCACTTTGTCCTTTCCCCAACAGAGTAATTCTGTGTGCAGTAGTGTAATATAGTTTAGTAGCATTATATAAATGTGAGAAACAGTGTGAGACAGAGATGGGGGAAGAGAGAGAGAGCATGCTTTCTTTAGCTCTCCAGAGATATAACGATGTGGAAGCATATATGAATAAGCAAGCATGTCACCTTCTTACTTGGAAAAATGAGACAACCTAATTAAAGTTTACACACCTGTGTATTATGTATAATTTACCCTCACCTCATAAAATGTACATAGTAGAATTTATCCATTATTTTAATTGTGCATCACTTAATATATCATCATTGCTTTCATCATTACGCACCAAGTTATATTTTATATGTACTCTTATTTTGTGCATTATTTACCACCTGACTACATTTAGTATTAAATTTCTTTAAACGGTGAAAGGAGGATTTAGGAAAACCTCATATGGCACCCATTGATTAAATAGTTGTTGCCTATTGGGCTGGGACAGAAGAGTTGAATTAGAGTACCTGAGCTGTCTATGAAGCCGAAAGCATGTGTGAGCCTTGTAATCAAATGTTTCAGTGATTAAACAGAAAGCAAAGTACTCACCATGTTCATGCTCTATGGGGACATTAGACTTCAAACTTTTTCAAAGTTTACTGAGGCAAACTGCAATAAGAAAGTCATTGGAGAGATTATCAAAGGGTATTTTTTCTGGAGAGACCTAGAATCAATGTCGCCTTTTGTTTCAGAAACAGCTTAGTTAGACTGTTGATCTTGTACATCCACCTCCGTTGTTGAAACCTGAAACTTTTAAATTAATTATTAAATAGCCAAAAGCTAAGAAAGAATGGCACTATAGCCTGGTGATCATGGAATTCCCCAGTCTGAGGAATATCTAGGGCCCTATGAAAGGACCCTATGACTTCTTGTATTTATAATAAAAATCCAAGTACTTCAGTAGCTATTCCAAAACAGAAGTTCAGTACAATACAGTTCACTAAGGTCTAGTAACTGAATATGGGGAAAATTGATCAGATATAAAATCATACCAAAACATCTAAGCATGTTGAGAACTGTTAGGATCATTTAGTTAGAAAACAAGGGCTGACTGTGGAAATATATTGTATTTATATGCCAAAGTTCTGGTAGTGGGATGAGGCTGCATCCAGCTCCAAAATGTACCCAATATAAGATCATTAGCCAAGCTAGTGGTGCCTCTGTAAGGAAGGGTGAAAAACCACTGTGCAGCAGCTGTCAGAGAGACGAGGAAGAAAAACGTGAGAGAAACAACTCTGCAGACTCCAAGGTCTGTGAAAAGGAGGAAGAGAACGTGTTCCAGGTGCCAGAGCAGATTCCCCTGCAGCCCATGGTAAAGATCATTGGGAAGCAGGTTGTCCCCCTGCAGCCCATGAAGGACCACACCAGAGCAGATATTCACACTGCAGCTTGTGGAGCACCTCACACCACAGGGTGTGCCCTGAAGGAAGTAAGAGAAGCCCATGCTGCAGGAGACTCCTGGCAGGAGCTGCAGCCCATGAAGAGTAGCCCACACAGGAACAGGTTTTCTGGCAGGACCTCTGACTCATGGGAGATCCACACCAGAGCAAGTCTGTTCCTGAAGGACTGTATCCCATTAAAAGGGCCCTTGCTGGAGCAGTTAATGAAGGACTGTGTCCTGAGGGAGGGATCCCACACTGGGGCAGGTGAAAAGTATGAGGAAGAAGGAGTAATAGAAACAAAGCATCATGGACAGCCCACAACCTTCATTCCCCATCCCCCTGGGCCACTCAGGGGAGGAGACAGAAGAGTCAGGAGTGAAGGGGTGAAGCTGAGCTTGGGAAGAACTGGAGGTGGGGGAAGGTGGTTTTAGTTTTGTCTCTTTCTTACTACCTTACTCTATTTTTAACCGGGAATAAGTCAATATCATTTCCTGAAGTCCAGTCTATTTTGTCCATGACAGTAACTGATAGGGCGTTTCTTTGTCCTTATCTCAACCTGTAAGTTATTTCATCTTATTTTCTCACCCTATCCTATGGAGGAGGAGTGTAAGAGACCAATTTGGTACGGGTCTGGCAGCAAGCCCAGGTCAACCCACCAGAGGAAGATCTTTCAAGGAGGCATGGAAAGCAAAGTGAGAAAGAGCAAGAAATATATGAGACTGCCTCAACTTGGAAAAAAAAATATCAAGAATGAATTCACAGGTATGCAGCAATTTTGTTTAGCAAATTGAAATCAGTCCTTTAACCAGAGTGCTAAATAAGGATGATTAGTGGCAGAAGTTATATTGCAGGATATTTTTTTCTGAACTTGTTATAAATACAGCCCTTTAAAAAGAAAAAAAAAAAAAAAAAGAAAATATATAATAATTCCAAAGAAAATGCTATGAAGTATAAAAAATATGTGCCTGCATAGATGAAGAACAATTAGTTTGTGTCCCAACTGTGTCTCCATTTAGCCTGAAACTCATAAAATAAGTTTGCTATCTGAAAAAGACTAAATGACATCATGACAAAGAGTCATAATAACTAGTTCTTCAGACTTTTCTTGACATGACTTTTGGATTTTTAAATAGTGATGAATATATGCAGACAATCTGAGCTTTTTAAAGTTAACTTGAAAATAAACAATTTTGAAACAACAGGAAATGCTTCAGGTTGTTGCAGGTATTTCTTGTTTTTTCCATATTGAAGGCATGAATCTATATGAAGCAACACGAAAGACACAGCAAAAACAGTTAATGGAATGACTCATGGGTTAAGACCATGATTCTACATATAGGCAAGCATATTTGGAATAAGCATGTATTCTAAATAAGAAGCTGCAGATTAAAACATTCATAGCTAGCATTATATAAACTTATTAATTACATGTCTTTGAATCATGAAATTCTGAGTAAATGCTCATGTTTAGAAATATTTCTTGTGATTCTAGCTTTGAATTTGTGATTTACTGCAAAATACTATTTAATTAGCAAAGTTAAACAAGGTTAATCTAACACAGTACTATTTGAAACGAGTGGTGTTCATCAGGAGCTGGTACTGGGACCGGCACTGTTTAACATCTTTGTTGGGGACATGGACAGTGGGATCAAGTGCATCCTCAGCAAGTCTGCCGAAGACACCAAGCTCTCTGAAGCGGTCGACACGCTGGAAGGAAGGGATGCCATCCAGAGGGACCTTGACAGGCTTGAGAGGTGGGCCCAGGCAAACTGCATGAAGTTCAACAAGGCCAAGTGCAAGGTCCTACATGTGGGTCGGCGCAGTCTCAAGCACAACTACAGGGTGGGCGGAGAATGGATTGAGAGCAGCCCTTAAGGAGAAAGGCTTGGGGGTGCTGCTTGATGAATAACTCAACAGGAGCCAGCAGTGTGAACTGGCAGCCCAGAAAGCCAACCACGTTCTGGGCTGCATCAAAAACAGTGTGGCCGGCAGGTCAAGGGAGGTCATTCTCCCCCTCTACTCTGCTCTTGTGAGACCCCGCCTGGAGTACTGCGTCCAACTCTGGGGTCCTGAGTACAGGAAAGACATGGAGCTGCTGGAGCAAGTCCAGAGGAGGGCTGGAGCACCTGTCCTATGAGAACAGGCTGAGGGAGGCTTGTTCAACCTGGAGAGAAGGCGGCTCTGGGGATATCTAATTGCGGCCTTCCAATACCTAAAGGGGACCTACAGGAAACCTGGCGAGGGACTGTTTGTCCAGGAGTGTAGTGACAGGACAAGGGGTAATGGGTTAAAACTAAAAGAGGAGGGATTTAGACTGGACATTAGGAAGAAATTCTTGACTGTGAGGATGGTGAGGCACTGGAACAGGTTGCCCAGTGAAGTTGTGGAGGCCCCATCCCTGGAAATGATCAAGGTCAGATTAAAGGGGCTTTGGGCAACCTGGTCTGGTGTAGGGTGTCCCTGCTCATGGCAGGGGAATTGGAACTAGATGATCCTTGTGGTCCCTTCCAACCCAAACCATTCTGTGCTTCTATGAAATATCGATTTTTTTCAGGGTCATTTAACACATGAAAATGGAAGGGAAAGCACTGAAAATACTAATTATTTTTTTAGTGATAGAGGCAAGATCTTTTACTAACTATGATTTGGGCAAGATCCTTTACTAACATTGCTAAAAAACAAGTAGTTGAAGAAAATAGTTTCTAATTCTCACATATGTCAATGGGAAAAATAATCTGTTCACCTGCAGGATCACTGGAATCGGATGTACTATTTTCTTTGTGAAAAATGGCTTTCTATGAAGCAACAGACATAGCCTACTTCAGGATTTAGGGGGTTATGTTTTCCAGTGACTCAATACAAGTTTCAAGGAATGGAAGAATAACTGTCTAGGTACCTTGGTTCAGCTGTGGGATATTATCCTGCATGTAATATCCTTTCCTCAGGAAACAAAACACTAAAAAAAAAGGTTTTCTCCTTATAGCAAGTCCACTTGCTATAATTCTGCTATCACTTACTTAAAACACAAGCATCACAATAACAAAAATACTTTTGCAAAACAATAAATGCAACCACCCACTAAATTAGAAAAATAAGCTTCTTAATCTGTCTAGAATATTCTTGATGTTGTATAATGGGTCACATCAGCCTTTCCAAGGTATGTATTGTCATCAGCCATTGAGCTAAATGTATGGCAATAACCAAGAAGATAAAATGATACTACGTATATGATAGTGTCACACACATGATAGCTTCAGAAATGAAAGAATATAGAACTTTCAGTTGAATTAAGATGACAGTATGCTTTCTTGACAATTGATACCTATTTAAATTAGAACCATATATAGTGATGCACCTATCATACAACTTCTAGTAATATGCAAGGTATATTAGAATACAGTTTTAAATGCTTTCCAACTGTAATTTTTAGTATATTCAAGGATACAAACATAGGTGTGTCATGACTCTATGTACATATTCTTTGCTGGCAGTTACTGTACAGCAATGCTTACTACTTTTCAGTGAAAAGTGGGGATGAAGCTTTCAAGATGACAGTTCATTAAACCAGAAAAAGATTAGGTCTTATATACTTGTCAGAAAGTTGCAATATTTTCTTTTCTATCTTGCTTATAACCCAAGTACAATTTCTAGCAACGGAATAGTGATGGGTTTCGATTCTACAGTATGGTACAAATTTAATTAAGTGATGTTCATTCTAAATACAGAAAATAGTTAAGTCTCCTGACGTTTCAAAAGACAAAATTCAATCACAGGAACAATGAAGCAGAGCCATTTTACTTATTTATTTGTTTTACTTATGATCTCCAAAGTTTTATTTTATTAGTCTGTCTGATATTTCACAACTATTCTGCCAGCCTGTAGATAACATATAAGAATTGAACATACATTTATGACAGATAAAACTGTCATCATTCACTTTACTTTATCTCATCCACAGAGAAACTTTATTTTATTGTGATTATATTAAATTCCAGGCCAACAGCAATTTATGCTCTGGTCTAGTGAATGCCATCTCTGATTCTGAAGATGAGTCACACTTAAAATAGTTATCCAACTAGCTTATATAAAATTCAGACAATATACAAAAATATATTATACCCACAATCTATAAATTGAAGATAACAGATAATGGAGTTGATTAAAGCCTTTCCAAATTATCTGTGCAGATATCTCAGTACAGACAAAGTAGCAGGGCTTTGTATTCAACTATTTCTTCAGAGTAAGTACAGCTACCGCAATGCTTTGCCTGCATGACTATGATTATCACTGTCTCTCTTTTCTTAGGTCAGTAGGACCTTGTAATGGGTTTAACGTCTAGGATTTGGAGGAAAAAAAACCCAAACTGTGCAAAAAACCCAGAGAGCCAGCGAAGAAAATCTAGAAGGCTGTAGTCAGAATACAAATATGTGTGAAACATAAACTCACAAGTTAAAATGTGTGAACGTAAACTCACAGGAATATGCATGTACAGACACATGTATTAACAGCACGGGCTTGGAAACAGTAAGACTTAGCAACGTTAAAATGATGAAGCAACAAACATATCGTTTGCCATTACTGGCAATCCATAATGAAGGTAGGCAATAATATTTCATCTTAGCTTTCTTTTTATTCAACTATTTACCCTTACTGCAGTAACTTAAAAAACAGCAGTTAGGAAAGATCTTACATTGACCCACGTATACTGTGACACCTTTGCTTAAAAAGATTTGCTTTTTTCGTAACATCTGCTCAGATGAATATGCAAGTTGAATTTTTTGGGGTTTTTTTGTTTTTCTGAGCAAGCAACCTGATCTCATATTTTCATGAGCATGTCAGTACATTGTGGCTTTTTAAGTTTGAAGCTTGATATTCCTCAATGTTTTTCTCTAATGCCCAGAAGCAACAAAAGATATTCCTTCTTTTCTTTCCTTTCTATTCATTCCTTTCTCTCTTTATCAAATTGTTAATTATAAGTGAAGCCCTTTCCTATTTAAGTTACTTACCCTGCTGAAATATAAGATAGATTGAGTCATCTTTCCCTGGCCTGCAGTCACAGATTTTCTGTGACAAAATCTACATGCATAAAGCAGGGAGCCCAGAATCGAACACACTGCTCCAGGTGAGTCACACCAGGGCTTAGCAGATGGGAAGAATCACCTCCCCTGACCTGCTGGCTATAGCTAGTATCTCAGGACATGATTAGTCTTCTTTGCTGCAAGGCCACATTGCTGACTCACCGCCAACTTGATGTCCACCAGGATTCTCAGGGTGTTTTCTGAAAAACTGCTTTCCACCTGGTCTGACCCCAGCATGTACTGGTGTATGTGGTTTTTTCTTCCAGGTGCAGGACTTTGCATTTTCTTTTGCTGAACTTCATAAGGTTCCTTTCAGCTCAGTTCTCCAGCAGCACAACCCTCTAATATATCAGTTACTTGTCCCAGCTTTGTATCATCCATGAACTTGCAATAGATGTCCTCTCCCATCAAGCAGGTCATTAGTGAAGATACTGAACAGTGTCAGCACCAGTATTGAACCCTGTGGTATATGATTTCTCAGTGGCCTCCAACTGGACTTCATGGTGCTCATCTCAATCATTTAAGCGTGGCAGTTCAGCCAATTTTCAATCCACTTCACTTATCTAATCTACACTTCATCAGGTTGTCTATAAGGATGTTTTAGGAGACTCTGTTGGAAGCCTCACTAAAGTAAAAATAATTTATACCATTGGTCTCCACTCAACCACCATAAGAAGTCATTTCATCATGTGTTTTTTCACCGTTTCTAATTGTGGCTCACTCCACTGTCCTGAACAGCTTCCTCACAAGGGGGAGCGAAGGGACAGGCACTGATCTCCTCCCTCTGATGACCAGTGATAGAACCTGCAGGAATGGCATGAAGCTGCAACAGGGCAGGTTTAGGTTGGATCTCAGGAAAAGGTTCTTCATGAAGAGGGTTGTCGGGCCCCAGAACAGGCTCCCAAGGGAAGTGGTTACCGCACCGAGCTTGGCTGAGTTCAAGAAGCGTCTGGACGATGCTCTCAGTCATCTGCTCTGATTGGGCTGATGTTGTGTGGAGCCAGGAGTTGGACTCAATGATCCTTATGGGTCCCTCCCTAACTCGGGATATTCTGTGATTCTATGAAGTCGTGTATGAGATGGATTTTTCTTTTTCTCACTTTTTTTTTTTTGACTGTCTACTACTTTATCATCATGTTCTTTAGTCTAAGACTGATTCCGAGAATTTATCATTCCTAATTGTTTTTTTATTTTGAAATACTTCTCTAAAATCATATATGGAATTACTTCTTCAGTCTTTTCAGTACTGTGCGTTTCTTTTTAATTTATTTATTTATAAACAGTACCCTGGAACAAGAGCCACAGAAAATCTCCCGTTCTGCAAGAAGAAATATCGAGTTTCAAAAATTTCAGCCTGTCCACTAATAATAGAATGTGGAAGATATTCTCCATCCTGAAATATACAGAATAAAGCCAGACTAACCCTTCTTTTAACATATAGTTTGAATAAAGTTCTACAGATTGTTCCACACAGAGAAAAAAAATCAGCACCAGCTAGTACTAACTTATAATAAAAAATATTTTCAACACTAATTATATAAATGTCATCATCTTTTTAGTTATGAAATATCTTTGCTTTGTACTCACTAAAATAACAGCTTACTTCCCTTATTCTTACTATGCTTTTCCTTGTTTTGGTTGGTTAGTAGTTAAAAACAAATTGCTAGAGCTACAAGGATTTAATTAACATAACAAAAAAGCACTTCCATCCTTCTGGGATCTCCTTTTGACTCGCATACATTTAGAGTTGATGAGGGGTACCTTTCATAGGTCCCTCTTGGGAAGTTATGTGCTCAAGTCACGTTTACATTAAAAAGATTTGTTTGTGTAGCTCCCTATACACCGTTTTGAAGACTTGCTTCTTGGAATATCAAATTATATTTTATTTGATAGATGTGTAGTCTGGTAAAAATAACAGAGTGAATCTTGTTGCTTGCTTGTCCTTCAGTTCAAAATTAGCATTTTGCAATTTATTTAACTTAGTTTCATAGGCATATAGGAACTAAAACTACACAGGCTTTCAAACACCTTTACTAAAATATTAACAGATTTATAAATCCCTGATAACACTGGTAGCTTGGGGATTTTATTACTGTGAAAAATAAGGTTTTTTCCTTACTTTTAGAAGTCTCTGTTATGCAAAGAAGAAAAATAAAGAGGCATTCAAAATGGAAAAATAGCGACATTTAAGATCAGGTTAGATGGTGAAACATGCAGTTTATGTAACTAACTTCACAAAATTAAGTCCAACAGAATCTTAAGCCAGGAAATCACAAGTCTTCTCTTTATAGTCAAATTCTGAAAAACTACAGTGTGTCAATTTAGAGGTCACATTGCATTGGTTCACACTCAAAATGAGAGCAATTCCTGCAATTAGCAAAATTTCCTTATCCTGTATTCTTATACATACAAATGCATTTTTATATAGATATATGTTTAATCTTAGCCTTAACTGAATCCTAGTGCCACTAAGGAAAATATGAAGCCTCCAGCTGAAACCAACAGAGGCAACCTTTGGTCCCTGCGTTGCAGATATGCTTCTTTTCTTAAGGGAGGAATGTATTCAAACAACAATTTTCAACTTGGTGGCACTGCTCAATATTTTAGGTCAGATCATTTTGCTGCTCTGTCACTCTTTAGTTGTCTTTTTTCTCTGATATTTTTCCATTTTGTTCATGTCCCTTTCTGTAACCCAAAATCATATTGAAAATTAATGAAAAAATGTACTGGAAGAGGGTGATTGCAGTGACTACAGTATTTCAAACAAGTACTCATTAAGATGAAAAAGAGCAGCTACTTCATCTTACTTGTTTGTTTTTCCAAATTAATATCTGTGTTGATTAAGAAATTACTTTGAAAATTTAATTCTTTTAGGAGGGAAAAAAACAAAAGAAGAAATAAGAACAAGAAAAAACAAACCTTGACTGAAACATTTATTACAACTAAGTCCTTACTAACTTGCAAGGAACTCAGAGGAAGGATTGCTTATTGTATGAAGGAAGTGTTTGGAGAAGGTGGTGAGAATCTGGTCAGTATGCATGGGACTGAAATACTAGTCAGAGTTAGAGCATCTCTGTTAATATTTTTTAACTGATCTTTCCAATTTATTATTTCAGCCAAAAAAAATCCTTTATTTCATGTGATAAAGTAAAATAAGGAAAAAAACTCAAAACTATTCATGGTAGAAATTAGATTCAAATGTTTTTGCAACCCTTTGTTTTGATTGTATGGCTGTTCTTCTGAATGCTCCTTACTGAACCTGCAAAAAACACCCTTAATTCGTTCATTTCATAAATATCTGAATAATCACAATGTGCACCTGATTAGTAAGACTTAACTATAGCGTAGAAACTTCTTCTGCAGCACATTTGAGTTTCTTTCCATTTCTAGTGCTGAACAGAAGCACAAGGCGTGTGTCATCCAGAGAAAAATACCTGGAAAGAGCCCACTGAAAGCAAAAAACACTAGAGAGTTTTCTGGAAGTTATTCATGAAGTTCTTGAAGGTAAACTATGGCTATGGGACTCTCTGTTCCCTGTGCTCTTGGTGACCACTTGGTAGTTTGATAGAGAAAAACAAGAGGACAAAAATTCAGTGTGTGAGAAAAAAAGATAGAATCATAGAGTGGTTTGGGTTGGAAGGGACCACAAGGATCATCTAGTTCCAACTCCCCTGCCACGAGCAGGGACACCCTACACTATACCAGGTTGCCCAAAGCCTCATCCAACCTATCCTTAAACACTTCCTGGGAGAGGACATCCACGAGTTCTCTGGGCAACCTGTTTCCGTGCCTCATCACCCTCACAGTAAAGAATTTCTTCCTAATATCTAATCTAAATCCCTCCTCTTAGTTTACCTATTAGCCTGTGTCATATCACTACATGCCCTAGTAAACAGTCCCTCTCCAGCTTTCCTGTAGGTCGCCTTTAGGTACTGGAAGGCTGCAATTAGGTCTGTCCAAAGCCTTCTCTCCAGGCTGAACAAGCCCAACTCCCTCAGCCTGTCCTCATAGGAGAGGTGCTCCAGTCCTCTCATCAGCTGTGTGGCCCTCCTCTGGACTCACTCCAGCAGCTCCATGTCTTTTCTGTACGGAGGACCCCAGAGCCGGATGCAGGACTCCAGGTGGGGTCTCACAAGAGCAGAGTAGAGGGGCAGAATCTCCTCCCTTGACCTGCCAGTCACACTGTTTTTGATGCAGCCTAGGACATGGTTGGTCTTCTGGGCTGCCAACGCACACTGCCAGCTCACATGTTGAGCTTTTCATCAACCAGCACCCCCAAGTCCTTCTCCTTATGGTTGGTCTCAATCCATTCTCCTTCCAGCCTGTAGTTCTGCTTGGGATTGCCCCAACCCATGTGCAGGACTGTTCTGGTTTCAGCTGAGAGAGAGTTAGTTTCCTTCACAGCAGCCAGTATGGGGCTG